>JAGDQP010014469.1:0-28064 GCA_022664845.1 Lepisma saccharinum | reverse complement strand
TTGGAAAGCGGCCCCAATAATACATGTTAATGTGTATCAAATGAACTAGCTGAGATTTTGACATTGTTTATTTTAGCAGAAAAATTTGCGTACGCTTATGACGTTATCATTTACGGGAATTCTAATTTCTCAGCTAAACTAAACAATTGCAACTACTCAGATAGTTCAGTTGATACACATTTACATGTATTAATGGGCCCTCTTTCCAAAATTTTGGACTAGCAGAGGAAAAGAGAAGAAGAAGACGAATCCAACTCCTTGACACTATTTAGGAAGATAAGTTCTGTGTTAAGATATGATTGCAAAGTGCAAGATCGGATAGAGCTTAGCTTGAATTTAGGAACCTGCCAGTTTCGGCAGAACATTAATGATGATAATGAGGAGCGCTTTTTAATAAAATCATTTTTTTAAAATATATTTTTCTTACTCTGCTGCTACATGGGTCATTCTCCAGAAACAGATTTTTTATAGTAAAAAAATCAACTATTTTAAATTGTAAAGATGTTAGTTTGAAGGAATCTTGGAGGCATTTGGGGTACATTTTGAAGGTACTCAGATATCAACACTGTATTATTTATTTATTCCATTTAAAAATATAGACTAAATTCCATGGAGTTGACGTTTTTAAAAATAAAAATCGTTCCCATGTTCATTACAATGAGAAAGGAACTCTCCAATGACGCATGAATGAAGGATTCAGTGTTTGACTTCTCCTCATGATTATAAGAAACCGAAACTAAAATAAAATACTATGATTACGAGTTCCATGGAGTTGATGATTAATAAGCGAGGCACACCTGATTTTAACTTCCTATTCCACACTAATCTTCCTTCTAGTTTCACTGAAATGAGTCTAAGCTGGACGCATCTTGTCTAACCATAGAGTTATAAAATCTCCAGTAGAGTCAGGAGTGGCACTGCGAACGCGGCGCCACTTGAAAGTTGGGCGGCAGTATGTTCGTTTGGCCAAACAACATGTATTGTGAGCGGTTATGCTTCGCTCTTTGCCATTGTTTGTTATAGTTGTTTGTATTTGAGAAGAAAAGACCGGTCTCCTATGTAGCTTATAGCTATACTGAGAGATTTAAGAAAGGAAGTAATGTATTGTTTCACAAATAAATAACCATATAATATTATTCCGTCAAAAATATATCATTATGTAAGACGCCCTGTGCTAGAAATATAAAAAACACCATCTTTGATTAGAATTTTTTGATGGAAAGATATTTCATCGTGTTAGATCGAGACCGGAATATTCTACAGGCCTGGAAGTAGCGAGGATGACGTCACACTGAGGCGTTGAAACCATAGTAAGCAATAGGGAACAATATATTGTAGTTTTTGTTTCCTCCTGAGAACTAAGAGTTAGAAAGTTATTTTGTGTTAGGACACAACATATTATACTCTCTGGAAGTGCGTAGTGTAATTTAAAACGCTTTATTAAAATACTTCAGCATCGGAAGATACTTCAATTTACGTTAGTTTTCTTTAAAAGAGGATGCATGAAAAGTTAATTTGTGTACTACTGATCACTTCCGGAATTGACTTCTTACTTTCGAAAGCCTATCAGCGAGGGTGCACAATTGCTTCGTTTCAGCGCTATAGCTGTCGAAAGCGTGGGAAAATGAACTTTAGAGCTTAGAAAGAAGTATAATTTATTAATGATGTTTATAATAGTTTTGAGTGCGGACGCCTTCTCACTACTTGAAGAACTTGAACAACTGACATTAGTAAATAAGAGGTTCTGAGGTATAATAAAGCTCTGATCTACATCGTTCTGGTTTAACCAATTATTATGTATGGATTTAATCAAGTGAAGAGTGTCGAATGCAAGAAAAATATCTTCATCCACGTCATATGGGGTTTAAAGCTGGAACTTAATGATTTGTTGCACAGTTTTTGAAATACACTCAAGTTGACTATCCTTTTATTTTTTAGAATTTATTTTAAGGACTATAGGCAGATTAGACCCAGGCATGATAGGGTGGGGGAGAGGATGTCGTACGGTAAATTTCAGGGCCTGTTTTCATAGGCACCATTTGCCCATGTGACTGAGAAAAAACCCTGGAAAAACCTGGTTGACTTTATTATTGATGAATGTGAGAGTAATGACGTGAAACCCACAGTTAGTTAAAGTTTCTATTACAGCTACTGTTTGTTCATAAATCGTTTTGGCATTAATTTTTTTACATAATGAGTGTTGTAGTAGCTTCATCCATTTTGTCAGTAAATGCCTTTATATTTCCGCCTTTATAAGTTACACTAGGTTTTCCTATGTTGCGTCCAAAACTTAAATTTACGTATTTCTCATGTTCTTGGAGCGAGCTAATTTTCTCATTTAAGAACTTAATATGAGAATCTGATAAGGTTTTTGTTCTTTCACATTCGAAGATCAATTATCTGGAAAGCTATCTTAAGTAATCAGGATGAGGACTGATAAAACAGCGGAATTTCTTATACGCATATATGCCGCTGCATTATTAAAGAAGAACAGAGTAAACCCAAACTAATACCTCACACCTTTTTGAAAAGATAAATTAACCCATTCTTTCAAAGAAAACTTATTATACAATTGATAGTTCTCGTACATATGATTGTTGTAATACTACTCTAATAACTTATTCTTGAACGAATTTATCCCCTCAACAATGAGTGTGTCCATGCTACGCTCAAAAGGTTTTAAAAGACTAATTAAGGATTCAAATTTTGACCACTTATTAAAAAACAAGTATTTTACTAGAATCAATGTTAGTCTATTACTTGGAATAATTGTGTCATCATGACTCAATGATTCTGAAGAAATTAATGAAAGGTCGTGAATTTCAGTCACAGACCCTTTTCCCTCTTTAGTGAAAGCGGCAATCATGAGCCCAGCTTGCCTACGTCACGCGAGGGTTTTATTGCTTTATATCCAGGCCTGTTAGTGTATCCCGGGGGCTTCGGATAGATACGTAGTTATAAAACTGTTCCTCAATGCCAAAGGGAAGAGAAATGTCCATAAAAATAAGAATTCTTACATTCAAAAATACTGGATCGTTTTCATTTAAGCCTATTGGAAATAAAATGGTTATATTCGTGTAGAAAAAAAGGTAATCATATCTGTTTAGTTAACATTTAAATCGTTCTAAACCCATAATACGCTGTTGAATTTTATTTATGGCCATTAGGTACCTAAGGCTCATACCTGTAGGCCTATCTCATCGCACGCTTCTACTAAGAATTCGATGTTACTTTATAGTGCCTCTATATCTTCCCCTATTGAACCTGCATCATCCGCGTACACGAACATTTGATTCAAGCCATTCAACGTTAGTCCCCTTTTGTCCTCTTTTATTTTTAAAATAGCGTATTCTAAAGCCAAGTTAAACAGTAGTGGTAACAAGGCATCACCTTGTTTCAATCCGTTGTGAATCTTGAAACTATCTGACATATTATTACCTACCTGTGCTCTGCTTAATGGTTCTCTGAGACACATCTTAACGAGTCGAACAAGTTTCTTCGGAATTCCAAATTGTACCAGGATACTGTATAGCCTTTTCCTTTTAACAGAATCATAAGCCTTTTTTAAATCAATGAATAGCTTGTGAACAGCCCCATTTTACCATTTCTTCTCCAAGATTTGTCTCAAGTACAAAATCTGGTCTAACGTGAATCTATTTCCCGTAAATCCACATTGGTGATCAATTATTTCATCTACGTATACAGTTAGGCGTGTTAACAGAATATAACTCAATTTATTAAAATATGGATGAAAGTGGATAGAAAGTAGCCCAGTAATAAGACGTGTTTTAAGTAACAAATAGAAGCAAAGAAAGTAAGTTGGGTCTTACCTTTTGTGAGAAATAACGCAGTTTCACAATATGCTCCATTTCTGGAGAATGATTCACATTGAAAGATAGTGGTACCAGGTGTATAAACTTAAATCCGCTGTTTGCCCATAGATGGCGTTCGTGAGCGTATGAAGCTACCATGGGCACGCCAGACCTATTGAATGGATGAGTTGGACCTCTGGCAACACGAATCAGTGCACATAATCAGCAAGTGGAGACAACAACACACAGTGTGCCGTTGGTAAGCATGGCTAGTTTTGTGCCAGAAAGAGAGCATATGCGGGAAGCTCTGCTTTTTTTGCTTCCATTTGAAGAAATCGGCTGCCGACGCGCATCGAATGCTTGTGGAGGCCTATGGTGACAGTGCTTTATCGGAAACAACGTGCCGAGATTGGTTTCGTCGGTTCAAAGACGCCAATTTTGACCTGAGTGACAAGAAGCGTGAAAATCGGCCCAGGAAGTTTGAGGACCATCAATTGCAGGCACTGTTGGACGAGGACGATACCCAATCGCAATAAATGCTTGCCGAGCAATTGGGCGTTACTCAAACAGCCATTTCCATGCGTCTACGTGCCATGGGAAAGGTTCAGAAGATCGGAAAATGGGTGCCGCATGAATTGACCGATCGGCAGCTGGAGAGACGCCAACACACATGCGAAATGTTGCTCGCCAGACAAAGAAGAAAGTCGTTCCTGCATCGGATTGTGACGGGCGATGAAAAGTGGATATATTTCGCGAATCCGAAACGCCAGAAATCGTGGGTTGATCCCGGCCAACCATCAACATCTTCCTCGAGACCAAATTGCTTCAGACGGAAGACGATGCTGTGTGTTTGGTGGGATCAACAGGGTATCGTCTACTTTGAGCTGTTGCAACTTTGTCAAACTCTCAATGCCCACCGCTACCACCAACAACTGATCAACGTGCACCGTGCTCTGTGTGAAAAAAGGCCGGAGTATCAACAAAGACATGACAAGCTGATATTCCTCCACGACAACGCCTCATCGCACACATCTAAAGTGGTCCAAAACTACTTGGAGACCCTTAAGTGGGAGGTGCTGCCCCATCCCGCTTATCACCAGACCTGCCCCCTACAGACTACCATCTCTTTGCGTCTATGAGCCACGCCATCGCTAAGCAGCACTTCGATCCGTATGCAGACGTCCGAAAATGACTTGATGAGTGGTTTGCCTCGAAAGAGCAGGACTTTTTTTTTGGCGTGGTATCCACAAATTGCCCGAGGGGTGGGCAAAATGTGTAGCTAGCGAGGGGAATAACTTGCTTTGTGCTTTCTATGAACACACCATGTGTTCTGCTGACTACACAACAGCGGATTTAAGCTTATACATCTGGTATATCATGGGATGCGATGAATAGAATATAATCAATGGTTAGTATGTGCGCGTCTATCAGTGATTCCGCCAACCTCCCCCCCCCAACTCCAAACTTGTTACGGTCAAAAAAAACGATAGAAACTGTACAAAACTCCACTTACACCCTCCTAATATTGACTTTACATCCCCCTCCAAACTGAAAATCCTGGCGGAATCCTTAGCGTCAATAAGGGACAATCAACAACTAAATATTTATTTTAGGAATAATTTAATAAGACGTTAGTGACAAATTTGATGGGTTAGAAACATTAGTTACTCTTCTCGGTTTCCGATACACGTAATCACCCGACCAGTCCATTAAAGAAGAAAAAAGTAACAAAAAAAAAGAAAAAAAATGACAAGAGCGGTCGATTACGTCAGACCTGATTTTGATGGTTGACAAGTTATATCCCCGTAACTCGAATCGACAGGTCGATTGTAGCTCGGATTTTTTTTTCCAGAGGGATGTGGACTACAACAAAGGGGGGGGGGGAGTGAGGGTGGAAAGAGGTGGAAGTGAGTGAATGAGGTGGTTTTGATTAAGTTACTCAATCGTGTGCCATCAACGTATTCAGATTCCATGCCATCTAACGGTAACATCTGTAATTAATCCCGTCCAGAGAATTCCCTGACCCCCCCCCCCCCCACCAACTTACCCTAATTTTCAACAGAGAGCCACTACTAGATATGATTTACTGCAGTAAATTTGGTATGTTTCAAAATTTTGATGAGAGAAATACCTGTGTCATTTATATCTATCTTCGGTCATTTGTTTAGTGCGATTAAAACCTGTGAAATGTCTGAAGGTGTGAATGGGGCGAAGTGCGCCATTAAATCCTTGTGAATACAATACGAATAATGTATATTTATTAGGCATTACAAGAGAGAAATTCGCAAATAAATAGCTTATTCATTACATTTTAGATGATTTGACGAAATCCAATGATCAGAGCGATAAAAGGACGCTTTGAAGAGATTATTGGGGATTATAACTCAATCATACATGTTGCAGCTTCGTAAATAAATCATAAAAAGAAGAGAAACACCAATTTGGAACGTCAGAAATAGTTTATGAGCACTTATTGTCAAAGAAACAGTACGAATGTACTCTTCAAATTAAAACACTTATATTGGTAATAAAATAAGAGCTCGCTTGTGTGTTAACACACTGTTCTGTTTTGTTTTTAATTTATTTTAAAGTTTTTTAGGTATCTGAGGCTCAGTCTGGGATATGGTGGGGGAGGGGATTGTGGAAGGTAGACGACTAAGGCCTATTTTGTAGGAACCATCCCGGCATTTGCCTGGTGTGATCGATCCCAAGACCTCCATCTACCTCTGAGCCCCGGCTGCTCTCGTTTGTTCTGTTTCGTATCATAACGAGGTGTTGCTTCATTAAATTTTCCATTTCCCATGCAATATAGCAATTTGGACCAAAAGTAAATCAAGTTTATTTTTAGAGGTATGAAACGTAATGCAAGCTTAGCAAGTCAAGCGAAAAAGGTTTAAACAAGGTTGAAATAACCTTGACAGCACAAGAAAGAAACAGTTAAGGTACTAGATAGAAAATTAAAAACGTTGACCTGGGTGGGAATCGAACCGACTACCACAGGTGCACAAATCTGATGCTGTAGTCACTACAGCACGGAACAACTCACCCTAGTTCGCTTTCGAAGCGTTGTTTATAGTTAGTTCATACGATTTGCAAGAGATGGTTATAGTAATTGGGTGGTAGTGGTGGTTGATTAACTTACAACAAAACGGACCTGGCACGTGATGGGATTCATCGCACTGAGACGCAATGCGGGGGTCCTTCACCCTAGCCTCTCAATGGATAGAATCAACTTCCGGCCTTGGGTATTCTCTTGCGGGTCGGATGGGGGGCATAAAATCTAGTCACGCCTTTGTCTGTGTCGTCCTGTTTATGCTTTTATGTGATTCCTCTGTTTTGTATAACAATGGAAATAAGATGGAGATAAGAGCATACTTCGTCCCGCAACCAAGATACCAATGACTTGGAATACATGCTGGATGCCAGGCCAAAAGATTTCCCACACCTGCCTAAAACGAGGAACTGCCGGAGTACCAGTACTGTACCACAAACTTGGGAAATGCCTGCTATCTAATTATGGTGGCCATTTGTTCTGCTTTTGGCCGGACAGTCCTGCTTTTGAGTGCCATGTCCTACGTCAGGCTTAACAGTAGTGCCAGATGCTGATTTGTCCTACGCTTCGCTTTCTAATTTACAATATTTAACTTTTCTCCATTTGACGGTTTCAGTCTCACATGTCAGATACTTCCAGAATTTAACTAAATTTCAGGATAGTACATTGCTTTCCAAAATAAATTAGATCTGACGGGAACCACCACAAATTGACTTAATGATTGCAGAGTTGTGTCGGAACTCCAACATCAGATGCAGTGACATTTTAACGCGTTCCTGCAGAACAAACTACAACTGAAAGGGTTTTGTAGAAGGGAAAGAATATCATTAGTTGTGTTTACATTCTAAAGAATTTCACTACTAACGTAGGAATGCTATTCGTCCAGGAAAATCAGTGACCGCACCGGAATTGAGATCTGCGTCTCGGTGTTCCTAAAACAATTCTCGGGACGGATAAATGTCCCGGTTTTCAGCGAAGAAGAAAGGAAGGGAAAAAAATAGTTTCCATTCTTTTCACACGATTATTCTCTTTAATTTATAAGTACAGCACCTCAAAAAAGTTAAAAAAAAACTTGAATACATAGAAAATGTCTTTAATTAAGTTCACAATTAAACTACCTTTGCAATGAACGAAACATCTGTTTCATTGGGACAGAGACATAGCGTTCTGCGGCATAATGGTTATTGTTGTCGGTATTGCACATTGTTTCTATGTACAGTCTTGCTTAAAACAGAGTTACTTAAACTACTGACTGAATTTCATGGTACTTTTTCCGCTGATCATAACAATGATAAGAAGAAAAGTGTACTTTGTTTTATTAAAACAGGGTACACAACAATGAAAAACATTATTATTTTTTAACTTGTCCTTCCTTTTACTCAACAATGACCATGCTTTGGACCAGTACTCCTATTCGCGGACCCAGGATGATGGGAACGGAGCAAGAATGTTTCAATAATGTAAGATTTTATTTATTTAAAACAACAGGCTTATAACAATTTACAACGAGTACTTTACTGGGATTGTTTTGAAATTTTTAGTATATATATTTTTTTATTTATTACACTTATCTAATAGAAGAATGTAAATTAAAGTGTTTAACCCTTCTTTTTTCATTTCATACATTTGAAAGATTTTTGTAAATCAGTGGCGTCCAGGGGCGTAACTATTATGGTGAAAAACCCCGCAATGTCTCACCCTTCCAAGGGGGCCCTTCACCTTATCCTCTCAATGGACAAAATCGACCTTGGGGCTTGGGAATTCTCTTCTGGAGGGGAGTGTATTAAATGTAGTTACGCCTCTGGTAGCATCCTGGATTTCCACTTCCGACATATACTGTTAAGTTACTAACTATACTGAACCAATGTTCCTGGTGGTCTTGTTATGACTATTTAGAAACTAGACGTAATCTTTACTCTCCAATTATGTTTCTAATTACTTTTTTGTGTGTATTTTATAAGTAATTATTACTTTAATCTATTGATCGTGTAGTAGTCGTAAGGAAAGATATGGTTTATTAAGAATAATGAGTCCAACATCCTCTTTCACTTCAATTTTATTTAGCTTATCAAAGTGTCAGGGTTAGGATTTTTAGTGTGGGGGGTATGAAGTCAAAATTGGAAGGGTGTATTTTTGACCGTAAAAAAAATTAAAGTTGTGGGGGGTGCTCTCAAGGATTTGGGGGTGACACCCCCCACAGAGGGGGTCTGGCGGAATCACTGCATCTAATCACTTCAGTATTTACTCATGACTACAGCTATTTTGTTTCACTAAAATCGGTTGAGTTGCCTACGACACACTTCGAGACGTCTCATTCCTCACGGATTGGTTTTGCGGGAATAATTTTTGCACCATTCATTGAGTCCTTTCAGAAAACGTATAAAAAGGCATGTATACCTTCCTTCATTACCAGTTCGTGAAAAAAAAAAGCTGTTAAAGTGTATGGCTGCTACACTTTTTTCTCCCATGACATTAATTCAAATCCCGTAGCTGTCATTCACTTTTTACTCCCGCCTGCCCGTCGCCACTTACGCCAGAACATATAACAATTTCTCAATGAATCTTCGAACATTATTTTTCAAACTATTGTTCTTAATTAGTGGAATTTCTAACTCTTGTAATATTTAGCATGATAATAATGTTGATCAAGAGGACAGTTATGTTTTTGTTAATAATCTAGAAAATAATTGTAATGCTACATTATATACAGTATTCAGATTCAATTAAAATGGCCTATGATAGATGCATTTTAATTATCTGACAACTTGCAGAATGTGTCAGTACCATCCAATAATATTTGATCTAGCACTTAACATTCCATATGTTCAGGGCTTCTGCCATCTTGTAACAAGGTTGTCTGTAACTTTTTGACCATGTTAAACTTTGACCATTGTATGGAACTTGGTAGACAAGCACGAATGAAACTTGTTGGAACAGCATACGGTTTGCTGGTTGTTATAACTAACCAAATTCTTGCTGAAACATGCAGTTATACGAGGAAGCTTGTTAAACTTAAAATCTATTTGATTGGTTTATTTTTGTTCCACTGTTGCTGTCCTCTCAGTTCACTGAAAAGTACCATTCATGTGCCAGGACGGTCTGTTTTTAAGCTAAACTGTGCCAGATCCCGCACTATTGCTACGGCCATCTTTTGTGATCTGATGAACAAAACATAAATAGCGCTTGGAAAGCGAACTAGGGTGAGTGATTCTGTGCTGAGTGATTCTGTGGCCCTGTCAAGGTTACTTCAGACTTGATTCTTGTAAACTAGACTGGTTGATTTAACTTTGTTTAAACCTTTTTTGGCTTGACTTGATAAGCTTGCACGAAGTTGTGTCACTGGTCAATGCTTGATTTACTATTTCAGTAAGGTCAAAGCAGCTATTTGGGCTCAAATTCTCAAGCACTCGCCTCTAACACCATTTTTTTTATCATTAAAAATCGATAGAAACGCAGCAAAATTCTACTTACACCATTCAAAATTTGGATTGACACCCCTCAACTGGCAAATTTCCGACTCAAAAAATTTACTATGGTCATTTTTCTTTTGTTTCAGAGTCTACCAGAAAAGTAGCCTATTTTTAGGGAGAAAAACACAATACAAAATAGGTATTAGATAAATATATAGGGTGTCCACGAAATAATGGTGCAAACTGCTGGAGGTGATTATTTGCCTCAACACAAGAAGAAACTAAAAATTATGCGTCGTTTCGGAGTTACAGCCAATCAAACTCACGGAAGCATCGCCATAAATGACGTCATAAGTAGACATATGATGATGTAAGCGGTGTCGAAGTAGAAGCCGATATATCTATTTAAGTAATGTCACAAGGATCGGTCTGTGGACGTTTACAAATTAGAGATATCTGTAGAGAAAATAAAATACATGATTTTCAAAAATAAATTAAGAAGAAACCTCACAATAAAATATGATAATAAGAATATAGGAAGGGGGTAATAATCGATGATAAATTAAATTTCAATGAACATATTGAGTCAACAACTAACAAATTATTAAAAGTAGGAAACAAACTGATAACATTGGCTAATTCGAAATTTAAATTACCGTTAAAGACTATAAAATTATACCACAATCAAATAATAAACTCCATCGGCACTTATGGAGCAAGCATCTGGACTAATAGATTAGAAGAGAACAAAACAACTAGCTAATAAATTGGATAGAGCACAGCGTGCGATGCTATTGAGAATGTCAGGGGCATATAGGACCACTCCGGGTGATGTATTGAAAGTAATACTAGGAATAATACCGTTAAGCTTGGAAGCAAAAAACAAAACAGCAGCGCAATATTGTTACAAGAAACAAAATATCATAAGCACAACAGAAATACTAAAGAAGTTGCCAAACTCAAAAGAGCTTATAGAGGAAACAATAGCTAAAGATTGGCAAATCAATTGGGAAAATTGAATAAAATCTAGAAGATTATTTGGATTAATTAATAACATCGAGGAACATTTAGAATTAAAAAACTGGAATCCGAGTAATGGTATGGTTCATTTTCTTAGCGGTCATGGGCCATACAAGACTTAATTATTTGAGCTGAACATAGTCGCATCCCCGGAGTGTGAGTGTGGAGAAAATTCGACGCCAGAACACATGGTCCTCGAGTGCCGGATAAATCAACAAAATGATGATGGGACGGGAAAATGCAGAATCGTGGAATTAAGAAAAGATTTATTAAGAAAAGCAATAACAACAATAGAAATTTTGCGGGATGAAACAAAAGGAGAGGCATTGGATCGGTTGGCGAGTGCAATCTCCCAAAATGAAATACATAGAAACGCATAGACAAAGGCGGAATACATAAGGAGAAACAACTCAGGAAACTAAATATTATGTAGTAAACAAAATGAATGTGAGTGAGCGGGCGCGACCGAAGGGAAAGCCGGCGAGGGAACAAACTTGAGGATACATACAAACTTTGTAGGCTTAAAATCATTCCTACAGATGTGATCTTCTAAACTAATCCCCCTTCGGCGGACCGAAAGTCGACGCAGCGTGCGTGTGCGGGTGTGTGATAAGTAGAGACGTGAAACCTATAACCGTCTAGAGAAGCCCTCCCAGCGCCTGGCCGCCAACCGATGGAATTGACGGCAATCGGAACTCCGAGGCGCTGGATTGGCGGGGTAAATAAAATTCGGAATGCGTGTGAAATAAGTGCGGTTGTGAATGTGGTGAAGTGTAGTGTCGAAGTGTGGAGGAGGCTGAGAAGAGAAGATGCGTCCCAGGAGGGACCCGACCTGAGGATCTGGAGGATGTGTTCCAGTCGTCGAGATCCAGGTCGTCTGAAGAAGACCCCTCCCCGCTAGTGTAAATGTGAGAGTGATTAAGATAGAATTAGGTTAGGAGTAGGTTTGTTAGAATATATTGGTAGTAGGATAGGAACAAGGGGCTAGAAATAGCGATAAAAAGTTTAAAGGAATAGGATATACCACTGGGATTTCGCTGATGTGGAGTTTTATATTACAATACTCTTATATCATATATACATTGGTAGGATCGTAGTACTATATATATAGCAGGTATGCAGCTGTAAATAAAAGTATGGATATAGAGGATAGTAATGTTATAGAAAACATATAAACTAGAAAGAAAAGCAATAGCAACAATAGTTAGCTAGTGTAATGAATAAAAATTGTAAGAAATAAACTAAAATAATAAATAAAATAATAAACAATATCTGGTGATGTGTGACTATAAAATTACACTAAATAAATGAATTAATGTAAATAAACAATGTAACAGACTCAAGTCAAATCAATGTACAAATACCCCAAACTGCAGAAAAAGGGCCTAGGTTTGTCTCCGGGAACTGGGCCAAGAGAAAAAAATAATCCCTACCCCTTCTCCCACTTCTTTGTTTCTTTTTTTTTTTAGTAATATTGGAAATTATGAATGCGATAAGGTCCTTCTGTCTCCGTGCCCCGACGCCGAGTCAGGGGTCGAGGCGGGAGATAAACTGGGGATTGGCCTGCCCCAGTCCTGTGGAGAATCCGTTTCAGATTCGCTGTGCCCATCAGGCGCGCGAAGCAGGGCTGAGCAAATAATGCTGAGAGGCTGGGGTGGTGGAGGCCCCCCTAAATAATAATAATAATAAAAAGTAACGTTTGTCATTGAGAGAGTGCCACATTATCAACTTTCGTAACCTAAAAATTTCATTGTCAAAAATTGAATGGTATAATAGGGCATACACAGCTCTTGTATTAATAAACATGATGATGAAGAGGGCACCTTTTAGATAATGTTGTTTCAGTCTTGCACAAAGTGACTGTAATGCTATATTGAACTTTTAAATTCATAGAAGATGGCCGATAATAAAAGTCCCTTCTAAGCTGCCTTCGCCAATCATAAACATAACTTAAATAGTTGTATTGGGTACTACTTCGATTGCGATTTGCTAAGCCGACATCGCTTACGTCATCATATGTCGACTTATAACGTCATTTGTGACGGGAAGGCCATAACCTCGAGCGTCTGCAGTTTTATTAGACGCAATGAATCTAGTCTTTCTTCCAGAAAATTCTACTTGGAATTAGTCATACAAGGAACCGCTGATCTACGATATAAATCTACCCTGGAAACAAGAAATAAGGCTTTTCTTCCTTTCTTTTGTTATATTTAAAATGATGAAATGAAAAAAAAAAAAGAAGGCTCTAAAGCGTCTGTTTCCTTAGGGACTAAGTGAGACTAATTTATACCGATCGCCGAACAACAGAATGAACAGAGGAAGGGGGAAAAAAAAAGTTTAAGGAAAGAATAACAACGAAGTTGATTGGTGGATCAATGCTTTTCGCTTTGCATCATGGGAAGGAAATTGGCCTGTACAAATTAGATTTACTCCAATGGATTTAAATTACTTCCGTTGTTCTTGTTTGGATACGAGAAGAAAGTATCAGTTGAACCAGTTTGAATTTATTACAGCTTCCCCTAAAGTGTTTTAGTTCCGGCTTTTCTTTAAATGTTTCTTTTTTTCTTCTCTCTCTGTAGATTCATTTGTTCCGTATTCGGAGGGAAAAAAAGGAAATGTACTTGAAAGAAAAGCTTACAGTATTACATGAAAGTGAGACAACTTGCACGATGAAGACACAAGTACATTCTGGGACAGAAAAATATCTTGAATATGGGACACAGATCTTACAATTGCCAAGTTACCTTTCACGAAACTGGGAGACAAGAAAGTTTAAGCAGATGGATATCCTTCGGTAGTGTGAAAGTAGTCAAGTTTGGAAAGAAATATAATCAGAAACTCATTTAAATTTCACCTTCCATGAAGGTTGAACTGTTATTAGCATTGAAAATGAGTTGGTGTGCTTCTAAGGACGGAACCCACAGTTTTTGCTGAAGTAGATTCCAATCTACTCTGTTCAATCGACCTACTTCACCTACGAGACCTGAACTCATAGTCACAGGTACTGTACAGAAAGTGAGTATTCTAACATTTCATTCAATCGAATACAACTCCGTCTTCGTAAATCAGGTGTGGTTCAAGTCCTAGATTCAAGTTCCCATCGATTTATTTTCTGTTTCTGATCGACAATATTAGGTGTACTACTTTGTGGCACTGAGTGGCCGTAGCTCAGTAGGTAGAGCGTTCGCTTCACATTCGGAAGTTTCTGTACTCATGGTCCTGGATTCAAGTACCGCTGGTGTCTATTGAACGGAATAGTTTGAAACGCAATTTAATAAAAACTGTAGTCCCCATCTTTAAAACTAACTAGCTCGTTTATGATGTTAAAAACTATAAAACATTCGGGAGGTCCTGGGTTCGATACAAGCTACCAACTACGGTGACTGAGGCTTTTCAGGATTTTCCTGTCACACCAGGCAAATACCAGGATGGTATCCTCAATTAGGCCCTGGCCGACTCCTTTTCACTTTCTTTTCTCTACCCTATCCAAACTGAACCATAGATTACTAAAAGTCATAAATAAAATTAATTCAGTTCAAATCATTTTAAACTGATTTGTATTTGCAAGTTTAATCTAAAAAAATTAGTCTGGAACCGACCGGAAAGGGCATTTTCTTCCCCTTTTTGCAATTGCAACTAAACAATATTTCCGTAATGACTGTTTGTAACGCCGGTTGTGGAAAAGCGTCTTACCGACTTTGCTAAATCTTCAGATAGAATACGTGCTAGATTCAAACAGTATACAGGATAAAAAAAAACGTGTTGCTAAACCCCAAACACAAAGTTACTCTCACGACATATGCCATGATTCAATCACTTTTCCATTGTTCAATTAGGGATCAGAATTCCCATCCATTGAGAATATGTTCCATTTCTATGAAAGCAAGCGCAGCATTTGACATGTTCTTACGATAAAAGCAGTAATGCTGTCGAAGTGTTTGGCTGTCGCCATCTTTCTTGCTTGCTTTCGTAGAAACGGAACATTCTCAATGAATGGAAATTCTGGTTCCCAATTGACAAATAGGAAGTGATTAAACAATGAAATAAGTCGTTCAAGTAACTCAGTTTGGGGGTTCAGCAAAATATATTTGATCCCCTACACTGTATACATCTATAGTGTGGTCGTTTAATTCAAACATTGTTCATTAAATATAGTTTGTATCTAGTGGCTTTTCTGTCTGACGATTTAGCTAAGTCTATAAGGCGCTAGACATCTAACTCACTAACTCATGTTCAAAACTCGCTGCAGCCGTAACTTTTTTTTTCTACCAGTACCGGGTGATTTCAATGCAAGGGTAGGGAGAGAAGAAAAATATAGACCTACTATAGGCAAATACAGCCTGCACGAAAAGGCCAACAACAATGCAGACTGATAACTTTGTCGATTTCGAAAACCCTACTGGTAAAGGGCACTTACTTTGAACACAAATACACATGGGTATATACGGACAGCAAAACTCTCAACCAGATCGATCACGTATTAGTAGACAGACGAAGATACACCAAGATAATGGTTGTTAGATCGTACAGAGGAGCGGAAGGTGACACCGACCATCAGTTAGTGATCACAAAAGTAAGGGAAAAGTTATGCATTGCGAACAGAGAAAGCAAGGGGTTAAAACAACTGAAATTCGATGTTAAACGATTAAGTAATCCGAGCATAAAAGCAGAACACCAACTCGAACTCTCAAATAGGTTCGAAATCCTAGCCGACTCGAGTAACAATAATAATGATATTAATAATGAAATTGATGTAAGTAAGATGTGGGAGGCAATTCGTGAAACAATTAAGAGCGCAGCGAAGGAACGTGTAGGTGAGAAGAAACAACAGAAAAACAAACCTTGGTTTGTTGAAGAATGAGGAACGGCACTAATCAAGGAACAACATAAATTGATAAGTGCTATATGGAGAAAGGAGGAGCTCCCAAAGGAATGTAAAACCTCAATAATAGTTCCGATTTACAAAAAAGGCGATAAATCGGACTGTAATAATTATCGCGGAATCTCGTTACTTCCAACCTGTTACAAGGTGATAACCAATATTCTGTTAGCACGCCTAAGTGTATACGTAGATGAAATAATTGGATATCACCAATGTGGATTTAGAAGAAATAGATCCACGTTGAACCAGATTTCCGCCTTGAGACAAATTTTGGAGAAGAAATGTTAATACAATGGAACAGTTCATCAGCTATTCATTGATGCTAAGAAAGCATATGATTCTATCAAAAGGGAAAAGTTATATAGTATCCTGATACGACTTGGAATTCCGAAAAAAAAAGGTTCAACAAGTGAAGATGTGTCTCAACGACCCCATAAGCAGAGTACGAATAGGTATGAATATGTCAGATAGTTTCAAGATTCGCAACGGATTGAAATAAGTCGATGCCTTTTCCCCACTACTGTTTAACTTTGCGTTAGAATATGCGATTTTAAAAATTAAAGGTTACAAAAAGGGATTATCATTGAATGGTTTGAATAAACTGTTTGTATACGCGGATGATGTAGATTTAATACGGAACTATATAGTTACACTACAAAACAACATCGATGTCTTAGTAGAAGCGTGCGATGAGATAGGCATACAGCTAAACATAGATAAAACAAAATACATGAGAACAAGCCGAAACACAAGGAATGAAGAAAATAAAAACATAAGAATTAGCGATGATGTCATAGAGAAAGTAAACACATTTAAATACTTGGGAGCATACGTAAAAAGCAAAAATGATGTCACGAAAGAAATAAAATGTCGCTTAGTGTCGCGAAAAGAATGTTTCTATTCAGTCCAAAAACTTCTAACATCGCGATTAATATCAAGGAAATTGAAGTTGAAAATATATAGAACGGTTATTCTGCCGGTAATACATTACGGTTGCGAAAGTAGGAGTACGACCCTAGCATATGAACATAAATTACGTGTTTTGAAAATAAGGTTTTGAGAAAGATATACGGGACGAGATAACTGGAGAGTGGGGGAGACTGTATAATGAAGAACTCCACGGACTGTACGATTCACCAGATGTTGTAAGAATAATGAAATCGCGACGACTCAGGTGGGCAGTCCATGTAGCTCGGATGGGGGAAAACGAAGATTATATTCTATCCTGGTTGGAAGGCCGGATAGATGGAGGCCATTGGGAAGACCTAGACGTCGTTGGGAGGACAATATTAGAAGAGATCTTCGAGAAGTAGGTGTTCGTGATGAAAACTGGCTTGATATTGCCCAGGATAGAATTCAATGGCAAACGTTTGTTACTGCGGCGATGAACTTGCGAGTTCCATATACCATAGAGTGAGTTAGTTAGTACCGAAATTAACACCGTGAGTTGTGTTTATTTAATACGCGAAAAGTGGTAGTCACGCATTGTGTTGAATTAACACAGCTATTTATTTTTAGCTGTGTATGTTAAAACTTACCAGCAATGTCTTGCTTTAGGATGCTTCGTAATTTATAACAAATGGAACGCTGTGTATTAGTGTGAAACTTCCATAACTGAATGTTGTAGCTTTACAGTCCAGTTAATTTAAGGGAAAAAAATGGCTTAACTGGGAACTAATTGCGACAGAATTTTTGTCCGAATTTTTTGGAACAGGATTGCGTCCTGAACAACATACCAAAAGTCTACCAAAATCTATGGTGCAGTTTCCCACCATTTTGAATCGCCATATTGGATTCTTGAGTTCAATATTATTCGGATTAATATCGATAATATGATCTCGCAGAATGAAGATAGACATTTCTTTCTCGTATCAAATTGAAAACAATGGATTGCATAAATAAGGAAAGTTGGTATGTTATCATAAAAATGTTGATTTTTCCGCTTCTTTACATTATTACAACGGCAAATAACTATGAAACTATCCCAGATGAGTAAATACTCCCTTATAAGAATAATCGAGTCGAGTTCTATGTTAGAAACTAAGGGTGTTAGTCGAGTTTATATGCTACTGCGTGTTGTGTTTTCATGCGTGCAGTTTAGGTAAGACATTTTACGCAGGTAACGCAACACGCAGGAGCACATAAAATCCACTAACTCCCTTAGTTTCTAACATAGAGAAATGGTTTTGATGTTGAAAAGAATAGAGCCGGCTCTATTCTTCCTATAACGGAATATTTTCTCACATCTGTGATGATTTCATAGTTACCGCGGAAAAATCATTTTTGTGATAGTAACCTTACCTTAGCTTACCCCTCGGCGATTACAACTTATCTAGGGTTAGAGCCTCCTTCACCACGGCCTCCTACACTCTTCTCTGCTTTGAGCCTTCGTTCTCCATACTTTCACTCCCATCCTTCTTAGGTAGTTCTCTACCTTCTCTCGCCATCTCTTCTTTGGTCTTCATCTTCCTCTTCTACCTTCAATCTTCTACCTTCGTTTTATATACCATCTTCACACTTCTTCTGTCTTCCATTCTCTCAAGGTGCCCTAGCCAGCTTATTCCCCGCCTCCTTATTTCCGTTTCTACATTTGGCCCTTTAAATAGTTTGTATAATTCTTCATTTCTTCGTATTCTCCATATTTCTTGATCCATAATGGGTCCGTATATTTTCCTCAGTATCCTCCTTTCCTATATGTTTAGTAACTCCTCATCCTTAGTTGATAATGACCATGTTTCTGAAGCATATAATACTGCTGGTCTAATTATAGTTATGTACACTGTCTTCCTCAACTTCCTTGACAGGTTCTTGGATTTAAATACATGCTGCAAAGCGTAGTAATTCCTATCTCCTATAGATATCCTTTCCTTGACTTCACATGTTATGTCGTTTTATTCCTGAATGAGTTATCCTTAATATTTAAAGGTTCTAACCCTATCAAATCTATAGTTTTCCATTCTTAGTTCGTTCTGTTTTGTACCTTTGGAGACTGCCATGCATTTTGTTTTGTCTTCATTGATCACTAGGCCCATTTGGACCGATTCTTCATTAATGACATGAAATACTGACTTCATGGTATTAATACTGCGACTTATCAAATTGATATCATCTGCATTGAATGGTTCCCTTTGGATTTATTTCAATTTTCCTCACGATTGTCTCCAATGTTAAGCTAAATAGAACCGTGTATAGGGCATCTCCTTGCCTTAGCCCTTTTTTAACTGCAAACTGCCTCGATACCTTATCTTACACCTTCACACTACACTTTGTCTCTGTCAGGGTCGTCTCAACTAATTTGCATATCTTTTTAGGAATTCCAAACTTACTCATCACCAGCCACAGATTGTTTCTTTGCAAACTGTCATATCCTTTTTTATAATTGGTAAATAACTTTGTATATATCTATGCTGTGCTCATTACACTCTTCAGAATCATTCTTAACATAAATATTTGGTCTATTTTGGACCTATCCTTGCGGAAGCCACATTGATAATCTCCTATTAGATTTTCCGCATACTTCTCTAACCTTCTTGCTAGTTCTTTCGTGAAAATTTTGTACACTGCACATAGAAGTGATATTTCTCTGCAGTTTCCAAAATCCATTTTATTTCCTTTTTATGGTATTGAGCAGATCAATCCTGTCCTCCATTCTTCTGGCATTTTCTCTTCTGTCCATATCCTTACAACGAGATTAACATTTCCATTAGTAATCACTTCCATGTTTAACCATTTCTCTCTTTATGTTGCCAACCCCCTGGTGCTTTATTGTTACTCTTTTAACTGCCTCCTTCATTTCTTCTAAACTCGGCTCTGGTTCTTCTGCTTCATTATACTCGAAATCCTCTCTTCCATTACTCTGTTCTTCTACATTAGTCTTTTTCTCGTTTAAGATGTCTTCAAAGTATTGCGCCCATTCATCTAAAATTTCATTGTCGTCCATGATTACCTTATCCCTTTGGCCTTATACGTATCTATCCTGGGTTGAAATCCTCCTTTTATCTCCTTTATCGTTTTATACATCTGTCTGGATTCTGTTCTCCGAGCCATTCCTTCGATTTCCTCTATTCTATTCTTCTCTCATTCTCGTTTTCTTCTTCGACATGTTTTTGTTGCCTCTCTTCTTCTTTACCTACATTCTTCCACACTGTTTCTTGTTTTCCGATGTAACATCTTCTTTTTTGCCTCATTTCTCTCTTCCATTACTTTCCTGCATTCCTCATCATACCATGTGTTTTCCTTTCGTTTCTGTGTCTTGACTAGAATTTCATCCCCAGTTTCTAATATCGCTGTCTTCATTCTCTGCCAATGTTCTTCTATATATTCCTCCTCCTGTCTTCTTGCCTCTAGCAAATTGCTATTCATAGCCTGCTGATATTTCTCTCTCATCTTATGCTTATTGAGCTTTTTGGTATCATGCATTGAACTTTTCTTTCCATTTACCTTCCTCGTGTTTGATATTATCTGTCTATATTTTATCCTCACCAAATACTTTGTCCGTGGCTGCATCTGCTTCCGTACAGCTCCTTACGTCCATAATGTCCGATCCATGTCTTCTATCCACCAGGACGTGATCTATCTGATTGTTTGTTTCACCATCCGGAGACACCCATGTCATCTTGTGTATATCTTTACGTGCTGATGATTGTCATTTTTTTACTAATCTATTTCCATTGGCGTTACTTTCGGTGTGAAGGCTCTCTTTTCCTATTGTGGGTCTATATTGATTTTATTTCCTTATTTTGGCCTTCATGTTTCCTAGGATTATTTTCACATCATGTTTCGGTGTCTTATTATATATTTCTTCTAATCTTCAATAAAACTTGCCCTTCTCGCCCTCATTTGAATCTTCAGTTGGAGCATGGGCGCTTATAATGAAAGTATTAAAAACTTTCCTTTCACTGTTATTTAACATAATCTTTCATTCACTGCTTCAAATCCGATCGCTTCGCTTTTTAAGTCTCTTCTTACTGCAAAACCTGTTCCAAATATTCCTCTCCTACTGCCAATGTGCATCATTACATAATTCTTGCTTCTCCATATCCCTTCTTCTTTCTACCTTACTACTTGCAGGGCTGCTATCTGTATTTTGTATTTGTCTAGTTCTTCAAGTAAGCTTGCTATGATCCTGGCTTGTTTAGGCTTAATATATTCCATGTTGCCATCCATAACTCGTTGCCATGTCCTCGCCTTTCCTCTTCCATTAGGATCCGTCCTGGTCCGAGGTCTAGTGTCGGTTTCGTAACGTCCAGTTCCAACCTGGAGGATCAGGAGTTTTCTGTCGGGGTCCTCTTCCCATAGTCTTTGTAGATCCCTCTACTAACTGCAAGGCAGCAGTGCTGGTTCGGTCCGCCCCGGGTGTCACGGTTCCCACAGTTTCTTATGGGCATTCCCCTATCCGCGACCTGGGGGAGGTGCCCGGTAGGAGGCCAGCACCTCTCTTGGGTGTGATAGTAACCGCCATATTTAGATATGGCGGTAGTATATCAGAACTAGATCAACTGTCGTTACTTATACCATCCATTGTTTTCAATTTGACACCAAAAAGAAGTGCCTATCTTCATTCTGTGAGATGATATTATCGATATTTCTCAGAATAGTATTGAACTCAAGCATCTAATATGGCGACTCAAAATGGCGGGAAACGGCACCGTAGATTTTGGGTAGTTTGGGATATGTTGTTCGCGATGCAATGCCCAAAAAATGCAGACAGAAATAATGTTGCAATTACTTCTAGGTTAAATCACAAATTCACTGGAGTATTACAGATTAAAACGGACAAGTTAAATCGAGGTCTCTGAACCAAAGTTTGAAGTAATTTTGTTATTAAAGCTTGAAGCCTTAGATCTAGCCTGAGTTGCAACCGGACACATGAGCATAATGAAAAAAAAAGACGATCATTGTTAAGGTCTATTAGCAACGGCCGTTTCACCCCCACACACTCTATACGAAAGGTAATATATCGCTTAATTCCACATAGCTCATAGCTAAAAAGATCCCCGTTTTCTATAGCCCTAATGCTACAGGAAGAATAGTGCTGAGGACATAAACATGTGATTTAAAATTCGCCAAACTTTAGAAGACCTAATATTGAAGATTTGGGAACAGTTACAGATTAGTTGCAAAAGAGTTAGTGCAAGACAAATCTTGAAATTAACTAATACGAAAGAACGCCTAATATTCTTGACGATATAAAAGTTATTAGCCCTCTTCATTTTAATTTCGAAGCCAGAAAGAAGCTTTCCTTATTTTGATTACATCTCTTAAATTTTTCGTATTTTTCTTATAACGACACAGACATTAGAAACAACAGGCGACTTTTTTTCTTTCTTGAAACATTAAACTAAAAAGCAGTCTTCTTTTGTAGAATACGAGAATGATTATAAAGATGCTCCAGTATTCATTTCTAAGTAGAGAAAGGTCTTCTTAGAGACGCGATGAAGGCAAGAGAGAGAGAGAGAGAGATAAAGATTTTTCCTCTTTTTCAGAAGAAATTATCTCTCGTTCAAGTCTCAACTCAGAAAAGCACGTGCTAATTATGGATAAGTTTGCAACGGGTGTCTTTCATTGCTCGCTGTCCCTCTTAAATACACACTCACTAACATTAACGTTCTCAGTCATTTTCACAGAAAAGTAAACATTTTCATTCGGAGAGATGAAAACGGAATGAAACTAGAAAAAAAATTCTTGAAAGAGAATTAAGGTATTTTTTTAGCACAGAATTTTTTTAAAATTTAATTTTGAGAGGAAGAAATTTTTCATTAACGTGCACGTTACTTTCATTTTCTTCTCGTTAAGACAAAAGAAAAAAAATGTAATTCACTGGAATTACCTTTTAAATTTGTCTGTTTAAGCATTTATGTTTAGTTTCTGTTTGGTTACTCTGAATGAAGGGATAGGTAATTTTTTGTAGGTAGGTATACTGTAAGACACTGATTTAATCCTTTTTGTGTACATCTTTCTTAATTTCTCTTTAATTTGTGTTTAGGAGGTGTTAAGTAATGTGTGCATGATGTGTGGAGAGTTTATCATGTCTTTTTGAACTTTACAATGAGTTTATGGAGTACATACTGTCTTTTTTGGAGTTTATTATGTGTTTTGGGAGTTTATTACGTCCCTCTGGAGTTCATAATGTCTTCCTGGAGTTTACCATGCCTTTTCAAACTATATCATAACTTTTTTCGAGTTTATCATGTCTTTTTGTCGTTTATCATATCCTTTTTGGAGTTTATCATGTCTTTTTTGGAATTTATAATGTCTTTTTGGAGTTTAAAATGTCTTATTTGGAGTTTATCATGTCTTTTTGGAGTTTAAAATGTCTTTCTGGAATTTATAATGTCTTTTCTTGGAGTTTATCATCTCTTTTGGAGTTTATCATGTCTTTTCTTGGAGTTTATCATGTCTTATTTGGAGTGTATCATGTCTTTTTGGAGTTTTCTGAATTGAAGAGAGAATCGAATAAGATATTCTGAACACTTTGAAGTTATCGTGCTAATTTTTCTCGTGAGGTCACAATAAACTACATCAGAGTGATGAAGATGTGAGGGAACAAAGGCTCGAGCTAGGATACTTTGACTAGCACTGTGAACAGATCTTCCACCTCCTCAATACTGTCTCCTTTATACCACCGAAATGCAATGACCTCTTTTTGTCACTCACAACTTTTTCCGACCAATGTTGGTTCACACGGAACAGTACGAATTACGTCTTCTGTAGCATCTGTCAGACACGTGCCTACCAACACACCTATTATTTCCATAAAGTGCCATGCTTGAGTCTAATTCATTGTGCACTGTGCTTATAATGTTAATGTGCTAAGTACTAAACCTTTACTGCATTCAGGAAAGATATAGTTTGTAGCGCTTATCTGAGTAACGGCTGTGTGGTCAGCACTGCGCGTACCTAACCACGAACAGGCGTATCAGGGGCTTACCAGACCAAGTGTGACCGTCTTTATTCACGTGACTCCCCAATGTGCCTCACGACGCTGGGTGGACGCCGAAAAGTGAATTGAACCCGGGATCACGCGGACCTGAGTCCAACGCTCTAACCACTAGACTGTGCAGCCCATTTATTAAAGGTATTATGTTGGAATTATTTACGGATGTGTTCCTTTGATCTAATATTCTGTATGTGAACTGTCAACATGAGAAATCACTTAGCATGCTTTGGGAAGTACTATATTTTGGCTACGATTGCGAACGTAGAATTATACTACACTAACTTAACATATTTAGTAGTTGACCACTCTTATAAAAGAAATCTGTCTCGCGTTTTACTTTCAAATCAACATAAATGTAATGTTTGTTTTCAAACTTAACATTACGTTTAGATATATCAAATTTATTATTGCATATTTTTGTTTTTCATTCAAAATAACATCTTATAGAACTTCTACAATGTGTGTTATCTTCATATGTACTGTAAAATACATAATTAAAATTGTAAAACGTAATTTCTTGTCTCTTTTCAAACACAAAATATATACATAAATAAATACCACAGTTGAGAGCTTCGGCTCTCCTCTCCCAACACGTTTGGTCAGCGTGGGAGCAGTAGACCACCTCCTCCCTCCGGGAGAGGCCTCATCCAGTAGTGGATTGAATATGGCTGTGTATTATTATTATTATTATAAATACCACGTCACCTAATGTGACTTAAATGTACCAATTGTCATTTCCTACGCCATTACTAATCCAAATATTTTGTCGATAATTTAAGGGTTATTTCCTAGCAAGTGTGTCTTTTGACCATGTCAATCAGAATTTTATAAATTCTTAGAAAGAATTTTATAGTTTAGGTAGGCCATATTGTGTATCTGTACCTAATATCCTTTTTATAAGAATCAAATATTCGTGTAATGTCAATTGAGCAATATTAAGCCACAGTACAAACATAGTTTTTAACTGATATTACTCGTATATATGTAATGAGCATTAATGATATATAAACGAGAGATAAAAAATCTCTTCTGTTTTCTTCTTGTAATTCCGATGAGAGACTCCTATTTACATTTTTTTAAATGTTTGCACACGTTACTGGTTTTATGCAAGTTTTTTTCTCTTCAAATAACAGGTAATTATCTAAAGGGGGAAAAATATAAAGAATAACATGATGAAATTCATTTAATGAAATCTAAGCTTATCTGTTTGAATATCGACGAAATATACAATTATTATCTCTTTTATTTCCTAGCTTTCTTTTTGATCTTGTTCGGATTCAAAAGAAAAAATTCTACCTGGCAACAGTGACATCATCGTAACGTAAATAAAAAACTAATCAAAAGAGCAAAGGTAGGATTAAATTACTTGGATGAGCATAAAAGGATTTTACGAAAAAAAAAAAAACTATAAAATTATTTAATGTTTTTAACGTTTGTGGTTGTTCATTGTGACATAAAAGAAATTTTCAAACGTAAATTATTAGATTTTTAAACTTGTTATTAATAATAACAGAAAAACACATTACATTACTTAGTTTTTCAGTAACGTTTCGTTGTGTTTAAATATAAATAGTTCACGTATTACTAATTAAAGCCTTTCCGGATAATTATTGTGTATTTATTTGATAAATACAAATCAGTGAAGTTCTTTTGCGGCAGAGCCACGTTCAGAAAATTAGTGGACAATTGCGAATTTATCAAAAAGCACTTCACTGAAATATTTATTAGAATTACGCAAAAGGAAATCAGTGATTTTTTAAATTTGTGAACTAATGTAGGCATCGACCTCCATTAATACGATACTGGACTGACTGCAACCATTAAAAATTTCATGAATATGTGAAGCTAGGGAGCGGAGAGGAAACTTAATCTTGTTTGTCCACTTCCAGTCTTAACCAATATGGATCAAAATTTCGATTCTAACAGGTTTTTACGCTTGATATCGCTGTGTGGCCCATTTTTTAATTTATGGCCTAATTCTTGAAAAAACGTAAATATTATTTGCAGTGGTTTCTATTGTATGCAGAGTACGGTATACTCTTACATAAATAACTCAGGAATTAAAACTTAAATAAAAAAAACGGGCCACACAGCGATATCAAGCGTATAAAACTGAGTTAGTACTGAAAATCTGGTTCACATTAGATTAGACTGGAAGTGGACAAACGAGTTTAAATATTTGCTCTGGCGTCTATCTTTCAATACTAAGTAGTCACTCCAGTATAGTTTACGTAGAGCTCGATGAATGTAGGTAGTTTGGTTTCTAACAGTTTTAACAAATGACGTTTTGTTTTCACCACTGCTTTTAAAGTTACACTCGGATAATAACGTTGAAATTATACCTGAACCTTTTTTTGAAGTATACATATCTAGTTTTTAAATAAGTTTGTTATATATTTTGGACACTTTCTAACTTCAATGTAAATAATTTTGTTTTGTACTCCAAGTTGTCAGATCCATTTGTTGTGCCATGAAACATATACAGTACATCTGTCATGCTACAATTTAGTTGTAGGGACATGATGAGACTTTCCTGATAGCATTAAAGTTTGCTAATAAAATTCCCATCATCAGATATTCCTTTGTTGAGTAATATAATAGGTATACTTCTAAGGATAATTTTAGCGATTGCAATAGCCTAGATATGATTTTCGAATTATCTGTAGCAGCATTAAAAAAATATTCCTTTTACACTTTCATCGGTAACTTTCGCATACCGCAAATCAGTCAAATTATGAAAAGTTCTGTGAACTTTAGATATACACACTTACGTTTATAAATGAAATGACTGATTGGTGTGCCTTCAATGTCCAACAAGTTACCTCGCATTCGGGAAGTCCTGGGTTCGATAGCAGTGGAGGACTATCTTCACTAAGGTTACTCCAGGGTTTCTCCAGACAAATGCAGCGACGGTGCCTTGACCTTAGGCCCTGGACGATTCTTTCCCACATTCTATCTAGTTCCCTATCCTTAACAGGTTGCATAATATGACTATCTCACAACAATAAGTTAATATAGAACAGCTAAATCCCGCCGTCTCCGCCCGCACTATTTACAAATGTGTGTCAACACTGAAAACTGGGACTTCTAGGGTATGAGACCACTTGCACACTATTTTCTCTATAATCTCGAATGATATTCATGCCAACTTCGGCGCGTATTCATCCAACCGCATAAGAGCCAATTGAAAAATTGAATTTTAAAATAGGTTTGCAACACTGAAAATTGAGGTGCTTGAGATCGGGGACACAATATTTTTCTATTGGATCAAATAATGTTTATTCCAAGTTTGTTAAGGATACTTTAAACTGTATGGAAGTAATTTAAAAGATTGTATTTATAGAATTGGTTGGCAAAAATGCAAACTATGGCACCTAAAGTAACTTACCAAATTTGGTTCAGATATATCCAGCGCTATGGAAGCAATATAGAATATTCTAGTTTTGAAATTGATTTTTAACGCTGGAATATGAGGCCATTAAATATCTCTCTGATCTCACCCCGTATTTATTGCCAAGTTTGATGCTGATTTGTTCAATGGAAGCAAGCAACTTGAAATATTGATCTTAAGAAATGATTGGCAACTGTGACACATGTGGCGTTCGGAGTACCTGATCTGTCCCAGTATCTAAATGCCAAGTTTGGTCCTGATCTGCCCAATGGTATGGAAACAATTTCAAATATTTATTTTTAAAAAATGGTTGGCAACACTGACAACCGTGATGTATGCATCGTCCGGAGTACCTCTCTGATTTCTCCCGGTACCTAAATGCCAAGTTTGATGCTGATCCGTATAATAGTATAAAAACAGTATGAAATATACATTTTTGTAAATGGTTGGCAACACTGATAATTGCGGCATTTGGAGTACTTCTATGGCCTGTCCCAGTACCTAATGAAGCTTTGCAGGGGAAATGACTGGGCGACTGGATAGAACTTTTATGGAACT
>JAGDQP010014468.1:0-45097 GCA_022664845.1 Lepisma saccharinum | reverse complement strand
CACTAAGCCACCTAACTATATGACTCATTTCCTCGATAAAAGAGTCACATAAACTTTATTGGAAATGAACACGTAATTTATATTTTTTAGGGGGAAAGGGGTGAGTTCAGAAATGACCATCGTGTCTCGCCATCTGTCACCGTTTTCTCATACACGGACATTTGTAACTACAGGGTGAGTGGAAAGTCTCAGTACAGCCATGTCGAGGATATAAAGCATCGTAGTACACAAATGTGGAATGGTGGGAAAGAGCTACATTTTGGAGTAGATGATCAACGTGGCCGCCATTTTGAAATCTGCCATATTGGATTGAGGGCATTTCTTTTAAAAAAAATATCAAGTGGATCGTGTGGGTCAACCAACACGAGAATGTTCCGAGAAAGTCATTCCAGGTATCAGATTTGTCCTACGTGTTACGGTGTTTTAGTTATATTCACTGAAAATTTGCAGTACATGTGTTCACTTATCCAGCAGTGCCATACGTAAATAGAGTCAGAACACTTGAAATCAAGAAAAAAGTGTTTTTCATTGCTGACCAGTGTTATTGTTAAAATTGCTTATCATGTTTCCATAGATTTCCTGCACTTTCCAGCTACACTGTAAAAACTGTATCTCTGAATTGGGAGTACAACATTCCAATTTTGTACTCCGAATTATTGAGAGGCAGTGGTGAACCCAGGGTTTGATTTACTGGGTCGTTCTTTGCCTCCCAGTTCTTGCGACGGAACAGATAAATAGAAACAAAAACCATGGTAAAATATGAATCCCTGTGCCCGTCACCGATTCTCAAAAATTAGGTGTACATTATACTACCTATTTTTTTCAGAGACAGTGACGGACCCAGAAATTCGTATTTTACCTTCGTTTCTATTTCTGTTAATCTGTTCCCTCCCAAGAACTTGGAGGCAAAGAACCGCTCCTCTAAACCCAACCCTGGGTTCGCCACTACCTCTCAAAGATTAGGAGTACAAAATTCGAATGTTCTACTTCCAATTCAGAGGTACAGTTTTTACAGTGCAGTGGACTATTATTTCCAGATGACGAACTTCGCAGTCTTTAACAAGCTCTATACAGTTTACAACGACATCTATATGTAACTACAACACAAACGACGAGCATTATGGGTCTGTTCCGTTTTGTCTACTGTTGGAATTAGACGAAATGACGTGAAGGGAAAGACAAATGCTATGTTTGAGTCATTTTGGTTACTGCTTTTATTTCGGAGAAGAACAGACATTCCATTTGCTTTGTCCCGTGAGTAATACGAGAAGAGCTTGAATATTAGAAGGGAGGAAGAGAGGGGAAGTGTGAGTCAGAGTCTTGGTAAAGGTCAAGTCTCTCTCTCTCTTCGTCTGTTGTATGCGCGCTGTCACTGCGCTCTTATATGTGGAAGTGGCAGATGGATTGTGTATGTTATTTAGCGCCTAATGGCGTCCAAACACCTGAGCCATAAGAGAGGATCGAACACCAAGCCGAAAGCTTCCGAGTTCCCGAGGCTCAACTAAATCGATTTCTCCTCTCTCTCGCTCTCTCTCTTTCTCTCTCTCTCTCTCTCTGTGTGTGTGTCTTTCTCTCTCTTTCACACACTATATGTATGTCTCCTGAAGCGCAGATTCAACCCTCTCTAACCCCCACCTTCTTGGTACTGGTTTGAACACGAGCTGGTGTCCTTCCCCTCTTTGCCCGGAGCATTTTACCTCCTCTTCTATATTCTTTCTCCACTACACACGCGCGGTGTCGCGGATTGGCGGTGGCGCTGCTAACGGCGTGAGGAAACGCAGGGGCGGAGGGCTAGAGGCGCGGATTTGCGCTCGCGCGGGAGAAGATTGTAATGTTGTAGAACTTCCACAGTTTTAAGGAGTCTTCTGAGAGGGTCGGAATAATATACGCGACTGACGCGACCTCCATCCAATGCTCTATACCAGGAGGCATGGGGACGTCGTCTTCTCGTGGTTATTGTCCGGGAGTCACTTAGTATTTCACCACCGTCAATAAGAAGAGAAAAATATTGAAGAAATGCCTTCTTAGCGTCACAACACCTTGCGTCTAGAATGTAGCAGAAGAAAAACATCGAAAGAAAATTCAACATTTAGATAAAGAAACAAAATAACCCTAAAACAGAATGCAACATATTAGCATGCCTGCATGTGTGTGTATGCATATATGAGTGTGAGTGCTTGCACTATCCAGTGATGAAACTAATTTATAAGCTTGTGTGCGATTAGCAGTGTTCACGTAGTACAAAAATATATTTTAAAATTAGGAGCAAGAAGAAAACAAAGTATTGCAATATTTTTTTATTTGTTCATTACATTTTGACGTTTGCATATTCAACGAGGGGATGTGTGTGTGTCTTTGATCTGTATGTGATTTTAATACACAATTTATTGGAAGAAAGATTGAAAGTTACGTGAAAGATTGTTTCAGAGCCGTGCCGTGCTCTATTATTGTTGTATAGAGAATATAACAAAAGTATACGTAGAGGATATACCATACGTTCCAGTGACAAAACAATTTAGTTGCGCTTGAGTAAGTCAATTGTTTTGTTTCTACACTTAATTCATTTGGCGAACAAAGCATAATTTGAATGTATAGAAATTTAGTTGTCATTTTGAAAATGTTTATATATATCTGGAAATTCATTTCTAACTATATACAGACGTAAATTTAGATACATATGCAAACAAAATGACGCAAACTCATCGAGAAGTAACACCGTACCATTGTCGCTGCTGTTTCGCGGAAACTGTTCATGCAATGCGAGGACGTAAGCCTAGAAGATTATCTATAAGTGGTATGGTGCTTGTTTGGTGTGGAGTGCTAGTTATTCTTGTCGAAGAGGTGCATCAAACATCTTCTATGACTTTGGTGCCAGGGAAGACGATAAATTCTAATCCTGGTCACTTCACTGGGACGTCACCAAAATCAACTAAATTTGGTAGATCTGTTCTGTCTTCTTCAGCATCATTATCTTCTTCCTCCTCCTCTTCTTCTGCTGCTTTATCGTCTTCTTCCTTATCATCTTTTTCCACAAGCCAAGTATCGAACTCTGTTCTACCAAGTAGCGAGGACCGCCGAGTTTTGTCAGTAACTTTTGAACCGACCAGCAACAGCGGTGAAGCGAGTATTGTCACAGACAATGACACGTGGTTAGGTGTTGACGAAGCTGCGGTGGACCCTTGTGACATTTTCTCGGACAACGCGACTCCGGTAGAGATTGGCAGTGACCTTCATGTGAACATTTCTGTGCGACACCATCTGTTCAAAACTGACAGGGGACTAGTAGCTGGCGTAACATACCAAGGTAAGACAGATTTTGATTTTTATAGACTATACTGCGCTTTAAGATTAACATTTTAAATCTATATTACCAAACATTTGATGGATTTATTGCATTAGAGGCTACAGCCTAATTTTGTCATTTACCCCAACTCTGTTGGTGGAGCTGAAAAATGGAAGGTAACGTCCCTGATCTTAACTCGAGGTATTATCCGGACTTTATCTGGTATGGAGACCAGGAATACTCTCAGCCAGAATGACAGGCGTGATTACGGAGAATTTCAAATGCCGCTAAACTACGATATTCGATCACTGTTTACAGAAGAGGGAAGGACAACGTAGCATTTATTCTTCGGATGAGGTACTGTTTAGATTAGTAGGTATTCTAAGTGACAGTAATAAAGAAAACGCTTAGGTTAGAGAGATTGATCACCACTTTCAGATACAGGATCTCCCAATTAGGTGATGGATACTGAACCATGAAAACAAATATTAAATTGTAAATGATAAGTCTAGAAGTCAAGGGACACAAGTGACATTGACGAATAAGAGAAAGTTTGAGGTTCTCTTTTATATATAAACAGAAATATATGTGACACAACATTGTCATATTTTGTACATGAAAGCACTAAGGTCTAAGGTTTCTTTGTACAAAATATGACAATTGTGTGTCACATATATTTTGGGTTATACATAAAAGATTATCTCTTATGTTTTTTTGCTCGTCAATGTCACTTGTATCCCTTAGCGTCTGAACTCAACAAATATAATTTCGTTTCTATTTATTTATAAACTATATGCGGGTGTAGCATACAAGAAACGTTTTACACAAAATATTGAATATTAAAATAAGAACGTTATAAATCTCGTTCAGCAATATCAACATAACCCAAAATGTTTTAGATGGGAAAGATTTATGAACTTTTGTTAAAATAAAAATCAATAATATTAGATCTTCTGAGCTAACAATGAATATCTATTTTTTAAACAGAAAATATTGTTTTCTTTAATGATTTAACGTCATTTTTAAAATTATTATTTTTAAGATGTTAGTTTACTCCCTTTTATTGTTGATAAAACTTTGAATATAATGTTGGCGAAGTGCACATTTAACGGTATTATGTACGGAAATTCAATCTATGTGTTATTGGGAAAATTGTTAATACAATTCTTTCAGAAGAATTTATTCTTGTATTTTCTTACGTCCTTACTGACAGGTCATTTCTTATATTTAAAAGAAAAGCAATTTTATTTGTCTGATAGAAGAATTGAATAAAGGAAAAAAGAACATTTTGTCTGCTTCATTTTCATGCTTTTAAAGATTTTGTTCTTAGCGTACCAGTTACAGCTCAGTCTCTGACTTCGCATTCGAGAGGTCCTGGACTCGCGCACACCGGTCCGTCATCGTGATTGCGATTTTCTAAGTGTTTCCTCTCTCATGATAGTCTAATCCTGGATCCTGATCAACTTTTCTTCCAGATTTCCCACCTAAGCTTCCCATTTAGTGCATAAGGTGCTTAAAGGCAATAAATAACATTTAAATTCAATTTGTACTTACTTGCATCAATCTACGGTTCTTACATCATATTGGTTGCATAAAAATGTGTGAAATGAAATAAGCTTGTTCTTAATTTAACGAACAGCTTCTGCATCTTGCGAAAGCCAAAATAATTTCAGGTAAAGTTGAATGAACTATAAATATGTGTGTATGATAAATCCGGTACACAGATTTCAATATATACAAGTTACTAGCAAAGCGTGTAAAATATCATAAAGAAACCTTAGAGTAACCTCATATCTTAAGAGTAAGTCGGAGCAAAACAGAAATTCTGCTCTAACCGTACGTTTTGAGCCGTATTAAATCCGTTTATTTAAATTGTAGTGCATACCCCGAATAAACATAGTGATACAGTGAAGCGTATACAAACTTTTAAGTTTAATAGGGTACCTAATTTATCCAGTTATTACGCTCCAACTTCCATTAGCAGCCTAAGAGACGTTGGCCTTTGTCTCAGTACCATTCCGCCATTCATGCAGTGAAAGAGAGAAGCATTTAGATAACATGAGTCAGGATGGTCAAAGGCACAAATCGAAACTCTGTATCTACGTGGTACTGATTCAAAGTCCGGACTGTAAGGACTCAGGTGGACTATAAGAGCTCGTTATTTTATCCCTATGTTCATTGGTTAACAAGGAAAGAGAAAAAATATCCCTTTCTTTGAGAAGTTCTTTCGTTTGTTAACAGATGTAGAAACCGTAAATACCATACCTCCTTTGTACGCCATTATTTTTTCCAATTTGTCTTGCTCTGAAATATGAAATTTCGTCGCTTTAAACCCAGAAAATGCTTTGATTAATACAGCCCATGTATCATAAAACTGTCATTCCTACCTTCATTTCGAATTCAGAATATGTATGTTTGGGAATAATTCCTTTTGGTTGTTTACTTTGTATGAATACTGAATCAACGGATGATGCTGCCGGTGATTAATAATGCATTTTGATATGAAATAGGGGACTAGCAGCAAAATATCCTTAAGATGATAAATGTTCTGTTTTCACACTTGCCTAAGATACGAAAAATTAGAACATGGAAAATCATTATTCATATTGTAGAGATGTTTGTGAACAAAATATTCCATCAAAAACTTAGTTTTGAAAGACGTAGTCGTTGGTGATCTCTCTTATATACACCGTACTAAAATTTAGCCTTAGAGGACATTAGTAAAGCTTGAAAATTTAAAAAACACAAAGTATAATAAGCAAAATTAAAACGTTTTCAACTCAAGTTCAATGGTGATTTTTTTTCCACTTTACAGTTTAATTCTTCTTTCTGATGAATCTACACTTTTGTAGTTGATTTCTATATTCATTATTCAAATTAGTGTTTATACATTTACGCACAGAACAAGAAATCTCATACGGTGTTCTTGTTCCCGTGCATGCATTGCGAACTTTTAAAAAAATGCTTTTAAATTGACAATAAAGCTTATGCTAACTGAAGGTGTATGACCGACTGCAAAGACATAGTAGACCTAGGGTAGGCCATGGTTTAAGCTAAGCTGGTGCGTTTGAAAATTTATGTTTAAGACCAAGCCTAACCTAAACTAAGACTAAAGTTCGTCTTTGCAATAGGCATATAATACCCGGTATTTAAAATGTTTAGCCTACTGAAAGTGGTTCGTGTTATTAATGCGACTATTCTTTTCATTATTTGTCTTTAAGTATAAAAAAAATGTATCCAGTTTATTTATTTATTTTTTTTGGTAATAATAATTGGAAATTAAAATCACCAAAAGTAGAAATTGTGTGTACAGGGTGTTACAAGAACGATTGTCATAAATTAAAGGCTGCACTCCTTAGCTATAAATAAGAAATACCTTTTTGGGCGAGACGATTGTTCCTATCTCATAAACAATGAAGGCCAAACACACTTAAGTATTTACACCGAAGAACAAATAAGCTTGTACTATAACTCATACTACAGTGGGTCTAAAAATACTTTTTTTGTGTATCATCTTGGCTCCTCGTGGTCCAGTATAACTATTTAAACATGAAGGACCGTGTTTTGTTTTCCTAACTCTTCTAGCTTGGAGCTTTTCGATCATTTACCAAGTTGACAGTGAATTGAAGTCAGTTCGATTTAGCGAAAAACTTTATATTCAAAATGGACTGGTAAATCGGGATTTTCTGATTTAAAATTTGAAGCTAGTTTTCTTTTTACCTGCTCCGGTTGATATCCTAGCCTCCATTTCAGGAGAGCGCTAAACTTGAATTGATAAATGGTTATGGTAAAACACAAAATAAGATAAATGTTGGCGGATGTGGAAATCTCGTGTTATAACTGAGCTACGACGAACACACTAAATCTTTCTTCCTATCTCTGTATAGAATGTAAATTATCAGTCAATAGACAATATTTTTGTCCCAATAACTATTTTTCCTTACATTCCTTCCATGCAACAGGAATTTCAGATGTTTATTTTCTCATTTTTTTTTCATTTCTTCAATAAGAGAGTTATTGAGGGGAGTGTTGATTGACTGAATTGTTATTAACGTCATAAATGAGCTGGTAAGCTTCTAAGGACGGGGCCTACAGTTTAACGTGGACCCCGAACCACTTGTGTCCTTACCGAGAATCGAACCCGGAATCCCTTAGGGTAGTGTTGAGTAATTAATTAATGAAAAATTATTACATTCTTTTCTTTAGTTCTTAATGGTTCGTGGTGTCCTCCAATCTTGCATTCTAACTCATTTCGCAACGTCATAGAATGATGAAATTTTGCACAGTGACGTAAGTCGGGTGACAATACAATATTCTATTTTTACTTTCATATATTTTAATATATATTTTTTTAAATATGTGTTTCTTTATCCTAAAATAATTACCGGTACTAGTCTACAAGGGTGTTGTGTTTTTACTGGTTGCAGAATACTTTAGGAAAAAGTGTCTGAACATCGAAGTAACTCGAAAAAAAAGCTTTTTCTTTAAGTGGTCTTATAAGGAGAAATAACCAAAATAAAACTAATTCTGTCATATTTCAGGGATAGGTGTCATCGACGGTCACTATTTTAAGTACAGAGCAGGGAACAATACAAGTCAGAGCATTTGAATGGGTACCATACCGGTATTCGCCTTGTGAAGCTGATGGAAAATACTGAATAACCTCAGTCTATATTACCTGCTTTTCTTTGCAAATGGATATTCCTATTCATATCTGAATGATTGAAAGTAATATATACATAAAAAGATGAAGATACCTGTTGTATTAGGTTCACAATACTTTTTAAAGTTATCTAATTACGTAAAATACAGGTACATACATATGATTACAGTACGGACAATAACTTCTTCTTGAGTTGAATGTAGCTAAATAGAATCTGAGTAAACTATAACTGAGCACTAATTCTTTTAATAACTAAGAGATGGTAAAAACTTCATTTGCAATAAAGTGACCAACGCTACTGAAATCAGTAGGCTCAATTTAGCAGTAAGTCATCAATAAAATATCAAATTCAAATTCAAGTTAGTAGCTTGCTTTGGTCGGCTTCTGTGATCCAATTTATTTTCGTATCAGGCCCTTACAAATAAGTCTTCATTATGATTTTCTTACTTAGCTGGAAGTAATTACGTACCATTTTTTTACCTTAATGAGATTGGAATTTAGTAAAACCTTTTATGTTGTCAAATAATATTTCCTTAGTTTAATACTTTTAGTTATAATAAATCAATGTTTGATTGAACAAACAAAAAGTGTTGAAATCACCTCTTCATTTAAAATTCCTTTCCCGCACAAGGTCGTATCAGTGAAAAGCTTACAAGAATCCAATTCTATGTGAAACTACCAAAGGATTTCTGCACTTCACGTTTATAATGACTTTGAAATAATTTCATTTGCTTTTATTAGAAACTCCATGGCATACAAATGCCGGTATTCTTTTGTCCCAGCTGAGAACAGAATAGATCCATTGGTCTGCACTACTTCTAAGATAAAACCGTTGTTCTGTAGTCTCCGCGTCTAGCCGTGTGTAATTCGCGATGTAATAGCTTCAAATAACGTTCCCCATACATAATAGGTAGCTGAAAGTAGTGCAGCCATTACGACGGAAGATTCATGGGCATTGTCTGGACAATTTCTGTAGAATGTGAAATCCTTGTACAATTGCCAGCGGAGAGAATATATACGACTCAGGTTTAGCAAGTAATTTCCTTAAATTATCGTACTTTTTCATGTGATCGCTTTTAAGTATCAGGACAATAAGGATTCAATTTCTTATCGACGTACGTAAAGCATTTCTTAAAGGCTTAACAACTGGTACTAAATTTATCACAGTTTAATGAAATTGAAACCTCCCAAATGTGTTACTAAATTTAAACGCTGAATGCTAGAGAGAAAATGGGAAATTAGAATACCCGGCTTTCATTAAGGTTCATTTCCCGGAATTCCTTTGGTAATAGTAAGGAAAGCCTGTTGTTTTCTTCTTTCATTTAATATACGTTTTACTCTGCATATTTTAATATTCTGGGCTAGTGCTAAGTGCCGGGATTGCCCCACTATATGGAAAATTCCGACATTTTATTGAAGCACTTGCGACACCAAATTAAGACACATGTAAATTTGAAAATAATCACTATGCACTTTAGGACGAATTAATATTGTATGTGAAAATGTCGTGTGACAGATTATATTGAAATGATTATAAAGAGAATAAAAATGTCAAAGAAACTTGATCTGACCGCTATCCTCCCTCGTCACCTCTAACGAACAAAAGTCAAAGACTCGATTAGAATCCATTCAAATTACGCTGTGATATTGATGGTTACTGCAGAGTTCCATATTGAACACCTGAAGGAGCATATGAACTCTCAGGAAATTTATTACTGAGTTAATTCCAGAAGTTTCAAACTATTTGTCAGTTCAAATCCAAAAGAATCTTTACTAAGCTCAGTTCCTTTTTCATGGGAGCCCAAGTTTGACTTCCTCAAAATTATTGTTTTTTTTTTTACTTCTTTTGTCCCCCCAACGTATATCGGGGAACGTGAGACACTATTGCGGCTGTAACGATACTCATCCTATTTATTACCACATCAAAAATACTACTACTGCATCTTTGTTTCAATAGCCTTTCAAACAAACTTTTAGGAGTAGTTACGAAAAATAAAGAGAATATTTGGTATGAAAAATAAAGAGAAATATCTTCGTAATTTTCACGAATAAAGTCATATGCAGTTTTTTGAAGACAGTATAGATATATACTATTGGTGAAGGTGTCTGAAGTACCCCAGAATGTAATGTCGGGACTTGAGATTACCCCAAAACTTCTAATATTAGAAACATATATATATATATATATATATATTTTTAGCTTTGTACGTTTGAGTAAAGGAAATGAAACTATCTGTGTGCAAATAATGGCTTTACGCTTTGATAGTGTTCAATGATTTTGAACTCCATGTTCAACACTCGTTCATAAAAACTTAAAAATTGAATTTTCTATTTTATAACAGAATCATCTCACAAGAGTCACATTTTCTGGACAACTTACTTTACAAATACGTTTCTGGTCTTTCACAAATGAAACTCACAAACTCATAACTCAGCGCACAGATTCAGTACATTACAAAGTTTCTTCCTCGACTATTGTTTCGCTCACTGCAGTGTTGCAAGCTTAGAAGTGTCGGAATTCTCCAATTGTCGGGAATACCCCCAATTGACTCTAATTCTGGAGGAATTTTTACACCGGAAAGAGTTGGTGTCAGTGGCGGAGCTCACCTATCTACACCCTTCCCCCTTCAGCTCGCAATATTGCGTCTCCAGCTTTCAACTTTTGCCCATTACATATTTTCTGTTACGATATGTTTTAAACTGGTGCAAAGTAACGAAGTTATAGTCGGTACTTTTGCCAAGTATGTATATACCATACGCAAACAAATTATGCATTATTGTTACCGATAACTGTAATATTAATAGGTGAAAGAAACTTTCCATACGATATAAATGGGCAACATACATTTATGGTAAGCTTAGGACTGTCCAAATATTTTTAGAATTCTCTATTAATCTTCCCGACGACACAAAGCAGGATTTTTAAAAGAAATTATCGTGTTTATGTTATATGAGTTTCTAGTTTAAACTAGTTTAATCGTTTACCCAGATAACAGTGTTATGAGGTGCACACTGTTGTAGTAACAACTAGCATAAGTTGTTATGAGTGTGAATTGTTGGCAGACATAAACAGTGCAAATCGAATGCGATATCCCTATTTTCATAGTGTTACATAAAGAACAGAAAATACCTTAAAATAAGCTTAAAGGCTTAAGAAAGATAAAGCTGATTCTGTTAAAAGTACTTCCCAATTCTAAATTCATCAGAAGAGAAAGGACCAGATAGATCGAGGCTGAGGTCGCTATTTCTAATCTAAAGTCAGGTTCTTTTATGAGGTGCTGGTGTTCTAAGGGACATACCAATTTTAAGGGACCTACCAGTTTTCGACTCACCAGAATAGAAACAGCAGGATAAATCAAAATGGCAGAATTCAAATCTCAATTATTTTTTTCCTTTTACCTATTTCTGTTCAGGTGCTGGCCTGCGTTCCTAGACTTTCCTCGTCTGGTTCGAATCTAATCTATCAACCTCCAAACACTCTAAGAGAAAAATCCTAGGAGACCGTATTGAAACAACCAAGCCATCGTCGAAAGTGAAATTTACGCCCAAATACTGAGTTTGTATTTGATCCACTGATACTGTGACGAAAAATATGTCAGACTAGGGGTGGACGGTTCCTGAAAACGTAAACCGGGGTTTGGGTTTGCCACTTGAACCGGTTTGAAACGGTTAACCAAAACCGAACCGAACCGTTCCCAAATAGAACCGAACCGGTTTGAAGTCCAAACCGACTGCTTCGGTTTAAACTACGGACCGAACCGAAAGCGGTTTTTGGAACACCCTAGGTACCGGCTTTTTTTTTTCATTCTAAACGTAGCTTCCTCTGGAATAGCATCCACCCTTCAAATAATTGCCCTTCCACGGTATCTCTCGTACATCCGCCCATGCCGTAAAGTTGTCTTCCAACTGATATTAAGAGTTTTATTCCAATTTCCAAAGCATCATTGAAAGTACCCACACAGTATGAACCCTCAATTGTTTCAGTAATATCGAAATAATTTTACATCTGAATAAAATTATACCGAAAAACATAACATTACAGCCCCATTATAATCTCTGGGTGGACGGTTCCTAATAACGCAAACTGTATTTCCATCGATTTCGAATATTGAACTGAAACCGAACAAAACAGTCCTCAAACAGGGCCCAAAAGTTCTTAAACCGAACCGAACCGAACCGTTTCCAAACCGACTGATTCAGTTTAAACTACAAACCGAACCGAAACCGGTTTTTAGAACACCCCGATATCAGACATTACGATAACTTTGTACAAGAGTCATAATGACTTTTCCCGGATATTAATTGGAGCCTAAAATCTGAATAAACAATGCAAAAGTTCACGGACATTTCTTAATCTTAATTAAGTTGTACTATAAGCTCCGAGTACCTCAACTTCGAACGTAGTTCGTAAAACACATCTTCCATGGGTAAAATTAAAGAAGGATAAGAGGTATAAATAATGTCCAAAACGTTCGTGAAATGATAAGCCTTCTCAAGAAGTAGATTGCGCCATCTATCCAATCACCGAGGTACTTTGCAGAAAGCTTTTTGTTCTATATTTGTAACTTTGACAATACTGGACTAATAATTTTACAAGTACGGATATTCGTTAAGAGATTCTTGTGCGTGGTTCCAATTACATGATTTAATAACGAGCTTGTATTTTTTTTTTCCTTCTAAAGAGTGAGACGAAAACCAACTAAATGATAAAAGCGGAGCTTGGAGAAGGATACACTATCATGTGGGTTAACAATCGACTAGTGTACAAATTTTTAAGAGCAATCGGCACTGTATGTAAAAAGGACAAGCATGAAGGCAAAAGCTCTTTCATGTTTTATACTCCCGAGACCTAATTGAGGATGGATTTGTTCGTCCAGCACGATTGTACACTTTCTGTAGATTGTGTAGTGCCCGGCACGGTTTGAAAACATTTTGGATATTTGGTGTCTTCTGAACAACGACGTGCTTTGCCACACAGCTACAATTATCTCGATTTTTTTTTTTTTGCCAAATGGCAGGTTATTGTTACAGGCTACATCCGTATTCGCACCTGACGTTGCTGCAGAAGATTTTGTTTTAATTTCCAGATGAAATTGCGGTTAATAAAGGAGCTCTTTTGACAATGTACCAAAGATCCAAGAGAATTGAATGCGGTGTCTAAAACCGAAATATTATAATAGACTCTAATCATTGTACCGCCGTTCTAATTTATATATTAGGAGCAAAGAAGCCTTGTATGCAATAGCGTCTACGTAAATTTGTTATGTTCTTAATTAGCTTGGACTTTTCACGCATTATGTATATAACAAAATTATTAAGGTCAGGTTTACAATAATATTAAATCTAATAGAAACCGATTTCCTTTATTATGGTTTTCATAAAAGTTATTCGTAAATCTCCATAACATTTTTGCAAGATGTACCATCCATTTCTTTTATATACTTACGTTGTACATCAGTTTCTGGTTTAACCCTAGCGGTACCAGGGAATCACAGGATCACATATTCATTTTCATGTGTTACGTTTATTATTCAGGATGTGTTTTAGAGAAAAGTGATTACTGCTAATCACAACAAGTTTTCATATGGCAAATATAGGCGACTTTCTATCAAGCATTCCGCAGATTGCGATTAAAGATAAGGAATGAAAAGATTATTCGATGCATATTCTCTGATTTTACATGCTATATGTTATATATGGGGAAACTTGATTTTAAAACGATATAAGTAATTGTACCACAAATTGGATGTCAGAGACATTTGAGTGCAAATATTCTGTATTCAATTAGCGTACAAAATAATTTAATGATTAGAAACGTGGTTGGTCTGGGTACTTTTACAATATAATGAGGGACAAATAATTGGTAATCTATTCTTATTCCATGGATACAATGTGATGATTTCCTGTAATGAAGTTTCAAAACGTCAACCTTTCTAAGTTTCAGCAACTTCCGAATAAATTCAGGTAATTTATCATTATGAGCCGTTTAGTATTATAATAGAGAATATTAATTATTTTATTACAAAAAATCGATTCAAATATTTTCAGTTATATTTATACATTATGCAATAAAAGTTTTAAAATCTGTAGTAATAAAAGTGGTCCTAACATCCATATTTTCTTCTGTCAGTAAATATTGCACTTCAAACATGACAAATGCTTGTAGGTCTTCTTTCCTTATTACAGATCTTTGAGTTTAATACTAGTTTAATTCAAGATAAACTACGAGTTCAGGAAATATAAATATTGTCTTACTTTCTTTAAACATGTGAACATTAAATCTATATTAATATCTCTTATAAGTCTGTAAGGTCCATTACTTATCATTAAAGACCGCACAAATATGTAATATCAAAGTAGCTAAATGAACAAAAATACGTGAAATCAAGCCATTAACATTTATGAATTTCGCCCATTCATACGACGAGTGCACTAAAATTGAATGGATGAATGAAATTATACCGAGACTAAGTGAAAATTAGAATTCAGGCATTTTAAGTGAATTCAGATTGACATGAGTGATCCAATGCATACGCACAGATTGCCCAATTTTAATCAGGAGTCAAGTCGAATCAGATTTGCAGAAAACAAAATAGTTTTACTGTATTTAATTAATTTGTGAGTTTTCTGTTATCTATGAGCTAGGCACATCTTTACTAATTTGACTATTTTCCAACATATTTTAAATTTGTTTGACAGAAAAAGAGAATAAAATTGTTTTCATGTACAATCCCAGCAATTAATTGCCATGATTGAATAGAATTAGGTGAATTTTAAGTTGGTCATCTTCGAAAAGCCTGATCACGAGGCAATCGTGTCAACAATGCCACTGTTATTCGTAACAGAACTTTCAGTCGACGTCCCTCCGTTCGTCTTGCAGATGTGAAGAGAATATATGAAGACAACCCCTAAAGACAGTCACGATAATTTAATATATAAAAGGAAAGACTACACTGTAAAAAGTGGAAACACGAAATGGATGAAAGTTACTCCGCTTTATGGAGAAATAAAAGTCGAAAATTAGCGTTTTGTTGTATTTACTCTTAAACGTGGATATAGTGTAAGCCTTTTAGTGGAAAGATTGGTAAAATTAACTCCATTTTAAAGTAAAACACTTTCTTTGTAATAGCTTAACCTTAACTGAAAATGGGTTGAAACTGGCCAAAGTAATTTGTCCGTGAAGGTTCAACTTATTTTACGTTTAAACCTCGGTCGTTTTCTAATCGAAGTGTAAGCTAAACAGGCAATTTTGAGGTTATGTACTTTTGTGGATGAAGTTTAAGCCGTAGTCGGATATTCTATAATCCAGTAACAGGAGTAACATTACTTGCTTGCAACTCAACGTCCCGCCATTTTGAGTGTTTACATTGTCTTTACACTGTGAACAGCAAAGAGTTTACTGGTGAACCGAGAAATTAAGTTAGGTATAAATCTTTACACTGTAGCAAACGTATCTCTCCTTTTTTTCACGAGACATTCCTCGTAGTAAAATCAAAAACGTGTTAATAATTAACCTCCCTCACAGTAAAAACATAGCGTACTCGGAAAGCCAGATTCATCAACTGCCTTTATAGCGAAGTAGTTAGAGCGTCTGACCAGCGTGTTTGTGGACCCTGGATCGAAACCCGACGATCTCAACCTTTTTTTTTTTTCATTTTTAATTTTAAAGGAATATTTCCTTTTATTCTTTTCTACTTTTAAAAAATGCTCGGATTGAATGAAATACGTTGGAACACTCATATATATGTAATGTATACACGCATTTTGAAATTTTACAGAAAGTAAACCGTTCAACCAAAAACTGGTTGAATATAGGTTAATCCAAAAAGTGGAGGCAGCTCAGCTGCCTTCATTTTTTGGATGAACGTTGTGTCCCCTATTTTTATAGTGTAGCAAACTTTGAAAGAGAATATAAAATAAAAGATTTGTCTATTCAATATCAAATATATCCTATATCGTAGGCCAGGGGTCTTCAGTTATTTTTTCCCTGGGATTATCATTATCATAGTCAAAAATAAAATTTCTGGGGTCCTGACTGATGGCAACATCGCATAAAACGTACTATTAAATTGTCTCTATATTTGCATAGATTGGTTTTCTAATTAGAACATTGACACTATATATATGAAATGTAAGTCCTATATTTTTCTCTGAAATATTTGTGTATTTAGTAGCTTCTGCTGAGTACCACGTTTTAATATAATTGTTTTTTCTTCTAGACATACAGTAAAACCTCGTTTATCCGGAACGATTTTCGTTAATAGATAAAGTAGTTTTTCGTAAGTTTCAAAATACCTGTACATCGTATACAAGTAAACGCATCTAATTAGTTCTCCAAATTGTAAATTTATAGTGTTGTACTGTATTTGCTATCAATTTATTATAATAAATGTTGTATTTTGTAAACTAAACCATTTTGTTACTGTATTTGTAGGAGCTAATAACAATCAAATCGTCAATTTGCTTTACCCGAATGAGCCCAGTCCCATCAAGTCTGGATAAATTAGGTTTTAGTGTAGTTATGAGTAAGACATAACGAAAGTTATAGACACAAATTTCATACAAAGGAAGTTGATAGGCCATATTATAGTCTTTAAACATTAAAGGCTCTGTCCTATTAAATTGTAAAAGCATGAGATTCTTTTCGTAAGATATTAAAATTATTTCGTTTAAAATGCAACGGTTGTAAACATTTAACTAAAATAATCGACATGACTAGTTTCCTGTTTTAAAGGCACTAAGAAAATTAAGGGATGTAATAATATAACTTAAATTCTCCGACTCCTTTTGACTTTTCTTAATAAGCGCAGCAAAACTGCCCTCTAAGGAACACCAGCAAAAATAATTAAACTTTCAGTCTTATCATTTAGTTTTTTTGTGTCTGCATTTATTTTTGTAACACAAACCTTTTATTTAAACCAGTTATACTTTTTTTTTTGCAAATTTGATATTTGCTATCGTGCGAATTGTTCCCATTATCAATCATTTCGTTTTATTTATGAGCTTATTAATACGTTCTATTTTGTGTGCATAAAGTGTTCAAGAAAGTGCGTAAATGGAAGAAGTGTTTAATGTTTAAAAGATGGTTCTTTAATCTCAAAAACGTACATTCTTTTTAAAGTATAGTTCGCCGAAAGAGAAAATAAAAAGAAATTAGCGAATACAAAGTGTGCATAGAAAAACAAGTAAACGAAATCGATCGATGTGTAACTCAGCTTTTCTTCCTTCTAACTTCCCTTTTCGTTTCCATCCATGTATTTTAGCGATTCGCTTCATGATGAGGAAGGCGAGTTCGTTTTTTTTTATGGTATCTGCCTTTTTTCTCTCTTTCTCATCCTATCGTGACTAAGAATTCAAATGGGGCCGCTGTGCAGTCACCGTGGCGTCTCTGGGATCTAGAAAATGAGTCTTCTACAAATACTGGTTGATCAGTTAGGAAAACATAAGAAAGCATATTCTCTTCCAGTATTTGCCTTTGGATCTTTTCATTGAATATTTAAACACCTGATCCGTCTCGAACTATTTGACAGACCTTTTTGAAGGCAAATAAACAATGAAATAAATAGGTCAAGGATTTTTTTAAAATTGAAATATACGCTGTAAAAAATAAAATACATATTTTCCATTTTCTGTTTCAGCTTATTCGTTTTCAAATCTCTTAATTTTGTTGTTTAAAATGTGTATATAACTTTAATAAATTTCGTGGAGAATTCATCCTGCCCTTCCGAAATGACTCTCATGAATATCCATTGCCATGTGGTTTAATATAAAACACAGTGACTGGATTACGGAATCTCTTATAAATGTTATGTTCTCTTAATACTTTGTTTTAAATATATTAAATGCCGTACATTTCCGAATATAAGGAAGGCTCACTCGAATGTAAGGCACACCTTAAATCAAAGATGTGAGGAAGTAAAAAAAAAAGTTACCAGACGTCCTCCTTTTAGAGCACATGTCCTCTTTATTCATCCTGTCCTCCCTCCTTTTCGAAATATCTTGAATTGTCCACCATTCTCTAGCAACCAGCTTAAAAGTTCTGATTTGAAGAGATATTTGTACTCCTGTGGTCCAAATCCTTAATAAAATTATCGTTACCGAAATATCAAACAATATCAATCATTTGGTAATCACTTTCCATTTTCATTACTTTTTATTACTTGATAGGAAAAATGTACAATTTTGTGAAACTTGCCCCGTAAAAACTGAAATTTGGAAGTAAAAATTTATTCTGTTTGCCAGTGTATTTTTATTGGATTTTAAATAAAGGATAGCCGTAGTTGTCTATCAATCTTAGCTTAGTTGTCCTTCATTGAAAAAAGGACAGCAGTTACTCTCCATTTTTAATTTTACTGCCCTCCACTCGTAAAAAGTTATCTGATAACTCTGTTTAATAAGGCGCGCCATGGAAAGTGAAAATGCATTATTTTAGTATTTTAATTCTGCCCTCTGTGCGCACAAGTAAGTTTCATTTATTGCACTGCCTGTAGCGAGCTTGCGTCGTTGACAGCATTTTTTTTTTCTAATTTCATTATGTTGATTGTTTATGTCAAGTGATAGTGTATTACTTGACAGTCAGGTGATGCTGTCAAAGGATAGCGTTCAGAGTGTACTAAAAGGTGCATTATTTATTGAAAGTCATGACCGAGACCAACAAGGATAAATTTTATCTGAATATAAGCACACTCGAATATAAGGCTCACTCCGATTTCTAGCGGCCAAAAATTATGCGATAATTAATTATATTTTCTAATTGTCTTTCAGAACTTGTATCAGTTTCACACCATTACTGATAGATGGAACTTTCATAAGGTTCATAATATTCGCGATTGCTACATATTTTCAGTTCTTATAACCTTAGCTAGCAACAAAATAGTTTTACTGTAATCCATTGGATTTGTTCTAGAGAAATACAATTACAACGTACACATCAAAATTACAAACAAATACATAAGTGTCAAATTATGCATTCAAATGTGCAAAAATTGCATTAAAATTTGGAAACATAGAAAAATAAATCTTCTCTTGAATTCTTGGGGTCATAAAGATTCCCTGAACATTGAAAGCGTTAGGAGACACACATTTTCAGGTTAATGGTGTAGATCTGCCACACCAACTTGGTATGGCCTTTCCATTGATTTACATGGGAATTGTTTTACTAGTCTTGTGTCTCTCAGGAGCGTAATTTTTAACTTCTGTTTTCGCCTAGTGTTTCGTCATGTTTTCTTTGACTCATGCTGTTTTACAGAAACGCAATATTTTACACACGAACAGTATAATTTCCCGTTGACACATTGTGATTTATATAGTAAACTATTAATAATACATTATACTGACATATTTTGAAGGAACTTCACAAACCAAAATTCTACAAGAGTTAACAAAATAACCACCAAGGCAAATTTTGTGAAAGCGGAATTTGAATACTGAAAGACACAAGATGATTAAAACGATTCCCACGTAAATCAATGGAAAGGTCAGACCAAGATGTTGGAGGTGATCTACACCGTTAAATTAATCAATTGTTTGCCAGTTTGCTATTAAGAAGATGTATGCAACAAGTATTAACAGTCAGTTATTAACTCATATACTGGAAGTCCATGTTAACAATTAATTCCATGTATATTTCACCAAAACTGCATTTTTTAATAACGAATTCAATATTTTTACAGGTTACTTCTACGCATTACATAAATATTGTGCAATTATAGCAGACTAGAGCACGTCGCTCTAACTAATCAACATCCACGTTTCTCTCGAAAGATAAATGTGTATTAAAGCTAGGCAATTGTGTTCAATCAGTATTCTGAAGGCAAAAATAGGCCTACGTTGATATCTACGAAGGTCTTGGAGTGTGACCTAGAACGCTTAATTGTTGGCATACCAACATTGCTGGAATACACATGCTTCTCTTTCAACTATAGTATTTGCTGCGATATTCGATTGTCCGCATTTGATTGAAACTTTGTTCGATTAGTTTCAACACAAATACGAACAGTTGAAACAAAGAAGTCCATGTTTATTTTAAAGACTCGGAGGTAATTGAATCATTGTTAAGGAATAAAGTTGCATATTTAAAAATAGACAAAAATAAGTAAGGTGTAAGTAAGAGAATATAAAAAAATTATTATCTACGTTGTTTTTGGTTACTGTGCCCAATATTAATGGATAAGTATTTTTTTTGGTAATATTCGTTAATGGTAATTATGTAAGATATTTACGTTGGATCTACATTATCAATATTGCTAAGTTTGTACGTAAATGGATCTTTCATTCTGATACTTAATCCTCACACTAACGAAGAAGTTAAATGTGATTCTAAAATGTTCTACAGCATAAGAAGAAACTAGAGCTAGACACCTTTTCCGCCTTCAGGTTTCTGTAGCCTGAAAAGCACAAATTTATTGCCTGAAGTGTCTTAGGATAATAATAAAGTACTTCCGCACACAATAGTTGAGTAAAAGTAATTTCTGTTTAGAACAAAAGGAAACTATTCTTAGTATTTAAGTATTTATGAAAGAAACACCCAGCAAATCCGGTATCTTCATTCATATGCTTACTGATGCAATAATCAGTATTATTGGTTGTATTGTGATAGGAACTGATAAGTAAACATATTTTCTTGGTTATTTTCATTCTATTTGGCATTAATTTGTGTTTGTGTGGCAAAATATATTTATTCATTAAATACCCAACGTTTGTAGCCCATGCTAGAAAATACTTTGGTAGTGCAAGGATTAATTCAGTACTTATTTAACGAAGATTTGTTAGAAAACTATTATAATAAATGTACAGAAATAATATCGAAGACATACACGTCTTTGATACAATGGTGACTGCGAATTTCGTTTCTTCTTAACGTGAATGATCAGCGAAAATCGAGATATAAATTGGCCAGCCATATTGATTATGCAATCAGTGTTCAGTTCGAATAAAAAGAAAATACGAACTCAGCTGAAATCCTATTAGTGCTAACAAAAGAACCTATTGAGGATTCTTAATACGAAGAGTACGAACGTTAACCTGAATTCTAGAAGTAGCTTCTCCTTCTTCAAGACCCAATAAATCGATGCGTAGTAATCGATCGTTCAACCACCAACAACATCTTATTGTCCTTCCTTCGCCAATATTTCCCTTTTCTACATGTTTAAAATCTTTCACCGAATGTTACCAGTGTTGACGATCTATTATGAACAGAATGGACGTCACTTTCAATTGACTTGATATTGAGCATGTTTCCAGGGTCCATTAATTTCCTATACTATAGTGTCGTCTGTGGAAAAATTGCTTCAAATTAGAGAATGGGCAATGTAGACTATGCTAGTTAAATGGACAGAGGTTATATGTTCGCAGTTAAGGTGTCTTTATTTTATTCATAGGAATTCTTAAGTGTTGGTTTGCATACTATTAGGACGTTTCAATCTAAATTGGTATTGTTATAATAACTCTCAACGTTGATGATAGAAAAATAAAATAAGAATATATTCACTAAAATTTTTAATTAAAGCGATCCTGTTAAGAAACGTTGCATTTGCAAAGATCCTTTCTTTCACTTTTCGCTGTTACCAAGGAAACGTATGTAACACAACAAAACTCATTATTATATCCCAAATCTTGCAACTGGTGGAAATTATGGGAACATGTACCAAAAAATATGTACAAGATAAATTAACATCACATAGATAGACGCACGCAAATATCATAAATCTTTATATTTTTGTGTTGATCGATTTGCGGCTATGTTAAAAGAAATTATTATTTATCAGTGATTAGACATTTCTGACATATTTTAATGTAATCAGGATTTTTAGTATTCTTCTATTTCTTTGTAAATGAAATTGGTTCAATGAGTTAGCTTAGACACATCACTTCATATTAAGAGAATTAAGTACATTTGGTTCCTTTTACTTCTGAAATCGAGTCTTATCTTTTGCTTTATAGCATAATTTATAGGGAAATGAATTTGAAATACAAATCATGATTAACCTAGGGTCCAGTTAGGCCACCTAACGAAAATGGACAATAACATTCTCACAAGCACATTTAATTCCACAACTGAAAGTGTCATCTTTTCTAACCCTAACTTTAACTAATCATGTCAATTTAAAGTGTATGCAATCTCCTGATGTCTCCTTAAATCTGGCGGAGTCTGTTTCACTTAATTCGTCCTGTTCCTAAACTGCTCAGAATTATTTAAAAAAAAACTTTTCCGAGTTACAAATTTACCAGGTGCGTAAATATGAAATCGGAATTTATGTACAGAAAAGACACAGTGATTGAATGACAATGCTAAGAACTATTTTATTCGAAGTATTGGCCATCGCTAGCGATACATTTCTGCCACCGTTCCGGCAATGTGTGGATGCCAGACCAAAAAAACTGTGCCTCTTGTGATGCAAACCAATCATCAAGCCATGTTCGTACATTTTCGTAAGATGTGAAGCGCTGGTCAGCAAGTACGTGTCCCATGGATGCAAATAAGTGAAAATCGGAAGGCACTCTGGTGAGTAAGACGCACGTGGAAGGATTTCCCAGCCAAACGTCGCAATCGTTTCCTTGGCGGTTTTGCTGTGTGGGAGGGTGCATTATCGTGAAGCACAATCACTTTTAGTTGTCTTTGGTCATATTCTAGTCGTTTTTTACGCAAAGTTTGATGAAAATCGAATCATTTGTTGTCGGTAACGTTGGGTATTAACGGTTTCGCCAGGTTTCAGCAGTTTATAATAGATCACTCCCTTCTGATCCCACCAAACACAAAGCATTGTCTTCCGTCCATAGCAATTTGGTCTTGCAGTCGATGTCGCCGGTTCTCGTGGAGTTACCCATGATCTTAGGATTCTCGAAATAGATCCACTTTTCGTCACCAGTCACAATTCGATGGAGAAATGATTTCCTTTTGTACCTGGCGAGCAGAATTTCGCAAGTGGCTTTTCGATTTTCCTGCTGTCGTTCAGTCAATGCATGTGGAACCCATTTTCCCACCTTCTGAATCTTGCCCATGGCTATTAAACGTATGGAAACTGCTTCTCGTGTCACATTTAATTGATCCGCGAGTTGTTGTTGCGTTTGAGAGTCATCCTCATCCAACAAAGCTTGCAATTCGCTGTCTGCAAACTTTTTCGGTGGTCTTCCACGTTCTTCGTTTCTCACGTCAAAATCGCCACTTTTATTTCTTTTTAAACCACTCATAGCACTGACTTACCAAGAGCATGATCACCGTAAGCTTCGACAAGCATGCGATGCGATTCTGCAGAAGTTTTCTTCAAATTGTAACAAAAAATCAGTGCTGTCCTCAAATCGTAGTTTGTAGGTACAAATTGCGCCATATTCAACGCTATTGCCTATTCTTATAAGGATGTTTGGTAGATATCCTCAATAGCTTCTGCAGACCAGTATCAATAGTTTCCTCCAGCCATCGGAGTATAAATAGTCTTCATAACTGAATGTAAGAAACAGGGACATTTCTTTTTCTTTTCTTGCAGCTTTCTTAACTGAAGATTATGGGTCTACGCTTGTCTCTTACTTCTAGTTAGATGTTCCCAGATATAATTTCGGATAGCGAATTCCCTCGAAACATTCCAATATTTCAAACCACAGAAATACATCATAGCCTATAAAATTGTATTTTAAAGGATTAATTCGCTTTTACGCCGGCTGTTTACTGTGTTTCGACAAATACTACATGAAAACAGTCTTCTATTGAAAAACATATACATTTTCCGTTTTGGCGGAGTGATTCTTAAATAGTGAGCTAAAACAAATGAATTTCTGTATTATTTAATGGCCTAGCATCCCATGTACAAATGCATGCGGCGGTGTGCATTGTCTGTAACACGTCACAATTTTGAACAAAGAACGTTGTGGGAATTACATTGATAATCTTTGTATTATGTATTCAATCGTAGAGGTTTCTTTTACCCACAAAAGAATGTTAGATTAATAAGACCGGGCGATCTAGATTTCCATTTATTTTTAGAAATAACGTAGTCTTCAAAGGATAGCATATTCTGCAATTGCCGGCGCTACAGCTACCATCTAGCGACAACATCTAGCCCTCAATGTGATATTTTTTAATATTAAAGAATTTACCTGTTATTAAAATTTAAATAATTTTCGTCTATTCGTTTACGAGATTTTAAGGTTCGGGTATATTAGAATGACCCTTCATGTTTTAATTCCTATCTTCTCTTTCATTCTTGTATGTGAATGAAATCGCAGGCAAGATTTGGAGACCACTAATAATCTTCTGGTGAAAGAGGTGAACCAATAATAATAATAATAACTAACATATTCCCTCAAATACCTCTAGTCTATGTAGAAACCTTTTGCTTCCGGTAGTATCGATTTTCTGTTGGTATCTAAAATTAACTCTCACCTACATTTTTATATGGTTTGATCTTGAACGTTCTTATTTTCGATGTTCAAATTATAAGGTTAAAGTATTAAAAAAAAAAATAACTGCCTGGCCAAACGTAAAAGCTTAACTATCAAATTCACTTTTATTATCTTCTGTAAGTGGGTTTCACGTGCTGCCGAAAAGGGGGAACAAAAAGAGATCCTGACTACTAGTGTCAAAATAAAATGGAGGAATGGCACTGAAGAAATTGTTTCTTCGCTTGCCATAGAGTGGAAATTGACTGTGAATATTGAAGGACGTAGCTTATGATCAATGTGTTTGGTGCAATGAAGTGTTCACGGTAAAGTCTTTGGATAATTCATTACAATAGTGTTTCCAACTCATGTTCCTTGAACTGTCTAGTCACAAACTTACAAATTATTTGCAGACTCATTGGTTTCGAAAATCTTAAAAGATTAGATTTAAAAAATAAAACATATACATTCATTTGTTAAAATAATTGAAAGATTTTCCTTAATCTCATGTATATCCATACCCATATAAAATATATAAATTAATTTACCTTTATTATGCAAGATGTATTAGAACACTTCACGTACTTTTCATCTAATAGAGAATTTCTTCATTCTCTCAGTATATCTTATAATTATGTATGCCGTGTATCGATAGATTATATACTGATTGTTCACAGCAATACCTGCTTGTAATGTTCATATATTCACTTACTCAATATTTAATTCACTCATTCTTCGTTTAAATAATTTAGTTTAATACGTGGGTCTCCCGTAACAAGAAATTTTGTAGAGTGTCTATATGAATCGTTCAATTGAAAAACGTACTATGTCCAAATAATCGATCTGCAAAGTAACTAAGAGCAAAGTACATAGAATGACCCTTTTTTTACCCATGTCATTCCGAAGTCCGTAAACCTACTATGTCATTCTCACAAGAAAGTATATCATACGATTACTGCAAGTTACTGACGAAAAATTAATTTGAATTTATAATTAAAATATCTATTTGCGCCAGAATATACTTGATTGCTTCTCCAAAATATTAAAAAAGAAATCTGAAAAGACGTTTCTTTGATTATGTAGGTACTTTACATTTGGCAGCTTAATATTGTAAATACTTTAGAAACCCTTGGCTTGTATTGTACGTGTCCAATAATATGTGTCGTACGTATACCAACTTGCAACAGGTACAGAGGCAAACAGAAAGTCGAATATTAGTAACTATTGACAGTATTTAGTGCTACGTTCAAGAGTTTATAGAAAGATGTGTCATGCATATCAGCGATTTGTACAAACTACATGTAACATTATTTTAAAACGCATTCGAAAACTGATCATAAGTTATTGATGTGAACTAAAGCTCAGTCCTTTTGAATTAAAATGACAAAAAACTCACACCCAGCCTTCACAGCCCAGTTAATAACGTTGTATACTTCCGATCGACAATTCGATAGCTACTCTGAATTGGAGTTTAGTTGCTGGGCATCCCCAATGGGAATTTCTGGAGTTCTTCTGTTTCGCTGGGCGAATACCGGTAAAATGCCTAAATTAAGGAATTGATCTCTAGAGTTCTCGTCCCACTGCCTAGAAGTGAAATTGCCGAGGGACTTCATCCTTCCGTGGAATGATTTGCTTGAGCAAATATGCCTGTTTATCCCATAAATTCAAATTCAAATTAAACAGCATTACAATATACCATGGCTACCATAGACCATTGTGTGGGCACCATAATATACCATTTCTTACAATTCATTAGCGACGAATCACTTTCGGAGGAACTACACTATTTTTAAATACCGTGTTGTACAGTACATACATAGGTTATTTCCAGTAGCACTAGTAAAGAAATATTTACGGGGTGGCATACCTTGTTAGGCCATCTCAAATGATACAGTAGCAGTGCTTCCAGAGAACCACTTCGACACAATGACCTAATTTATTCAATTCACCTTTGCGGCACTTCCGTTGAACCTAAAATATAAAATATTTACAGGAATTATGCACCATTTCAAGACATTTCAGACGGTACTATTAGCCTCCAGTTTCGGTAGAAACATTTCCTTCTCTGGAAATGCAATAGCAGACTCCTTCTCTTTTGATCCCACTCTTTCTCTGCAGACGTTCATTTTTTTTTTGTAATCCGATCCTTAGTTTAGTAAGAGCGTAGAAGAAGGTTATTCCGGAATAAGAAAATGTGTGGTTTTTTTTTAGAGTAACAATCGTCCAAATATTTCAGAAGCAATTTAGCAGAAGGATAATGCCGGAACAGCTGTTGCTATACAAACTAAATTCCATTTTGTACTACACAACCACTAAATGGCCAAGGTCCTATGTATATGGAGCATTCCTTTCTTCTCAGAGTCACAGGCAGTTGGATGATTCGAGTTCGAGTCCCGGTCGCGTAACAAACTAAAGAATTGGTTTCACACATTAGATCGTTAATTGCGGCTTAGAAGGAAGTGACACAAGGGTCGTGTACGTAGAGGATATGTCCTTTCAGAAACAAATGTGATTTTCTTGTATGTTGACCTAGATAATAGCAAGTGTCATGTTTGGACTTGGGAAACGCCTCCTACAATATATGAAGTTTGAGGAGTATATTTAGTCAGATAAAACATAAGTATTTATCAAGAGTTAAGAGAAAGCGATTACACTTATGATTAATATACCACTAACATTTATAGGTAAAATAAAGAAGAAGTGCGAGATAACATTTGTGTTACTAATGTTCAAAATATGATACACGTAAGTGTTTAGAGACAATCAGCAGTGGTATCAATAGAGAATCTGAAGCTAATAATGCCATTATATCAGTGGCAATTATACTCGTAAATGCAAATTGAAATAACAATAGAATATAAATAACAATGAAGCACGCTCCAGTTAAGACGTATGGCCGAAAATGGTTCATTTTGCTTTTACCGACTAAAGCGTGAATACCGCGTTAAACTATTCCGCAATGAATACTGACATTAGTAGATGTACAATTGTACAGCATGTTCCACCAATTCTGTTAAACACACGGCCTAAACATTAGATGTCTAAAGGCCATAAAATAAAAATCCAATTCAATTTAATTGCCATTAAACACATCTATCCAATTAGAGTTGTAAAGGTTTCATTTTCTTCAGCAACAAGAACTATTTTTTTCAATCTACTTACGCCACTGTTATAAAACTTTAACATATCATCACAGATATGCTCTCTGAAGTTACTTCTTTCTTTTTTTGTTAAAAATGTCTGCTTCCAGGATTTTCTTCAATCTCTTTTGCAAATAATGTTTTAGTAATTCTCTTTCTGTTCTGAGTAATTATTATTTTAATTCGTTCCTGGAGATCTCTTAATCTCATAATCCAAAAAAGTGAAAAGACAGGTACAGCTAATTAGAGGCCTTCTCTCTTTCTCTCTCTCTCTCTCTTTCTCTCTCTCTCTCTTTCTCTCTCTCTCTCTCTCTCTCCGAAATGGAAGAAAACAGAGCAGCCAAGACTTGAAATCAAATTTCCTGCCTTTTCTATCGTCTCATTTACCTTCAATAACTAATGACTATATTAATAAGAAAACTACAAGAGAATTCAGAAATCAAAAGAAAATAGGGAGAAAGACTTTCATTAATATAGAATAATGATTTAAGAACAGGGATTTGTTTTGCCCTTTTGTCTCCTTAGTACTTATTATATTTTCATGTCTTCTTTACGCTAACAAATTAAATTTCCACAGTATTCTTTCCTTTTGAACACAATACAGCTCTTGCCCCTTCATTATTCGAGAAAATCCTCACTTCATATCTGAGTTTAAACTTTATATTGCTATTATATAAAAGTGGTATATTTTACTTTATAATACATATAACATTTCAATTGCTTGTATTATTACAAATCGTTTGAAAAGATATTTCAAGTTGTTCTTGACGTTTTAGTGCTGAACGTTGTGGGTAATCTTAGTGATTTTCTCACTTATCGGAATTGTATATTTCCTAAATACTTTATAATCTATGAAAAGAACAACGTATATCGTGAAATATCCATTAAGAACTATCTTATTTATCATAAAAGCCAGAAGTCATAAAAGCACATAGTCAATAGGGATGCTGGATGTCAGTATTCAGGCTTCTCTGTTGAGCTACAAGTTATTTTAGCAACTAGTTATTTCTTAAAACTCCTTTTAAGGTTTTAACTTCAGATTCGTCGTATAAGGATGGCGGACAGAAGTAATATGTTGTAGCCTTAAACCTACTAGTGTCTAAAATAATAGTAGATCCGAAATTGAAAATAAATTATATCATTTGATTTCAAGAGCCCAAACTACTGTGAAACTCGGAGCTTAACTATATGTTATTTAAAAGTTAATTCTTGGTTAAATTATTTAAAGGTTTTACAATACGGGTCTGTTGAACATAGTAATTTCTAACCATTTCTTTCCCCTTTAGAAGAAAATTCATCCACATATTTTACTGATACCAAGAAGCAGTTTCCAAATATGACCTCCCTGAGGGAGCACAGTTCATGGTTAATCTATTGAAAAGGTAGCATCCAAGACCTTATTGTGGGAACAATTCAGGATTTCGCCTAGTGAGACTGACAAAATCTCTGGAAGACATCAATTAGGATGTCCAACGATAAGACTCGAACTCACGTACCTCCGAAATGTTGATCGGAAATTTGCATCCTTGGTCACCGGCGGAACAAACAAGCACAACAGGGAACATGCTTGTGTTCCTCATATTCATAGGGACGTCGGAGGTCATGGTCATAAAATAGTCTAAGTAAATTCAAAACTCGAGAAAGTGTATTATAAAGAACACAAGTATATTCGTTAATTATATCTCATTTGTTTTTGTTTTTTAAATAAAACTTCTGTATAATACTATAGTGTACTTTATGCTTAAAACTTGCCATAAGTTCTTCGAGTTAATACGAACAACTTCCACAAAATTGATCCAATTATGTATGTTAAATCTGAAACCTTAGCGTGTATTAATTAAATGCGGGGTGGAAACCTTTTGAGAACAGTTTCCCTGTGTGCTTTGTATCCAGACATTTACAAAGGTTACTTACTCAGATCTATTCTTCCTAAAATTTTAAGACTGGTTTTATATTATATGTCCTGCTAACACTGACGTTCTTGTACATGGTTGCTTGTAACGTTGAGTGACCACAGAGAAAAGATTATTCTCATTTTTTTTCTTCTTTTTCTTCTGTCCCTCTTCTTTTCTGGACTTGGAAACGTGTGGTCAGTTTTTCCAGAAGAGAGAGAAAGAGAAGGAAAGAGAGAAAGGTTCTAGGATCGATACGATTCTGCTTTCATGCAAGGAACGAAATACCTGGCCATATTGCGTGACATGAGAATTTCAAAAGAAGAAGCGTCTACAGTATAATAGAAGCTGGAAACACGGAACACAATTCGTTTCTTAAAAAACATAATTTTTGTTGTGCTTCTGCAAGATTCTCCGCCCTACTTTCTTGCAATCTCATTCGTTTCCTTTTCTACTTAGTCTGTCTAAAATTCCTTTTTATCTAAATATTTCCTTCGTCTGTGTTTTTTTTTTCATTTCTAAAAAAAACTACTAAACCTGCTAGTGAATTACAATTGCTATTTGAATACAAATATTCTTAGATAGCACCACTCCACATGAGTTTTCATATGTCCTGGTATACGTAAGAATAGTTACCAAGTTTTTTTGTTTTTTTAAATGCAATCATGTTTTCGTATGACATCACTTTTATGAGCAATTTACTAAGTGCTTTTTTTCTCGTTTGAAATTTTACTACATACAAGGTCGTTCTTATGCGCTACGTGTCCTAAATACGATCATTCGATGCGCTAACAGCGATTCACGGTGTACGCCATCCGATTGAGGTTTTTTCCTCGTTTCTCTCTGTCACACCAAGCAAAGGCTCTGGGGTGGTATCTTCAATAAGGCCAGGGCCGATTTCTTTCTAAATTTTTCTTATTCTTGTTCTTATTAAATATAATCGATGTACAATGACCGACATTAGGTTGTATCTGGAGATTATTAAATAAAAACAATAGTTACTCATATATTTCTGCGTAATGTTCTTAAATCCATACAGGAATTTGAACGATGTTCCTAATTGATTTCCTGTCGAACCTTTAAAGATCTCTTTCGACTTATTAATAGTGAAGTTAAACGTGAATCCTGAAACGTCTGCTACAAGTCTACTTCAAAAATATCGAATGGCCATGAATTGTTTTTATTATATTTGTAGGTAGTTCTAGATCCGTGCATGATTGTCAGAAAGGTTATTATCAAAACTTACAACGTTGGAAATATGTTTTTCTACAGATAAGACTTTTGCCTTAAAATATTTTCTGTATGACAACATGTGTATCTTCAGTTGCACTAACTTGAAATAACTTCTATAATTTATCCCCTTTCTGCCTCAAATAGCAGGAAATGCGAGTTACTGACTCTTGACATGCCGCGTAGTAAGTCTGTCCCTTGATCAGTCACGAGTGTTTATCTAACCGATGATATAAAATGTACGATACAATAATGAATATTTAATTTTTGACATCATGCGAATTTATTATTCCAATAACGTGAATATTTAATCAATGCAAAATGTTTGCATTGCATAAAATCCACGTGACTGACACATCCGTTGCGACGACAAGTGGTGATGCAACACTTTATGTAATGGGGGAAAGTAATTTTAACTTCATTTTTAATGGATTAACTTAAAAAAAAAAGTTCAATTCCTTTATGTTCGATTACGAAATCAAATATACAGAGTGACTGCAATTGTTTGCACATAAGAATAGTAGAATACTAGAATTTTCTTGAAACAATATTAAAGTTTACGTTATAAAATTCGGGATGTACCATAGCTGTTTGCTTTAAAGAAATTTCTTTAAATTTATATTTACGATATAATTATGGCAGATAATAAGCGGGTAGTTAAATGTATTAATGGTGTTAGATATATGATTATATGTATCAATAGATCTTTAAGTGAAGCTGTACATCTACTGAAATATTTTCATTTAAGTGTCCTAGAGTTTAGAGGTCATCATAGTTTGTTCAGGTTGTAAACAGACAATTAAATCATTGTTTTCGATGGCAAATCATAAATTGGGTCTCCTCTAACTGCTTTCGCTCAATTAAACGACCTGCGTGTCACGGAGAGAGAGAGAGAGAGAGAAGAACAGAAACTAGAGTTGTATCGGATCAGTTACATGTAAAATAAATGATTTAAGAATGTTGGCTGAAAGCAGCGCCATAGTAGTAACACGTATAATGCTTTAAAAAGTACAGAGAAAGAAAAGGGACGTCCACTTCTAAAGAGAATTGAATTTGCACACGTAATCAGTACTAGACAATAACAGCTTACCGCTAGGATAGTTTCAATAGAAAAGCTTAAATAACCCACAAGTTATAAAGGTTTTAAGGATATTAAATACATCGGAGTAAATGGGAGAACTAGAATTTAAAATGCGTTTTACAAGAAATCACTTTTCATTGACATTTCCCCATTTTTCCCCAAACCCTTCAATTATGTCTTTAACGAAACGTTTGATAGTCACTTAAGCAACAATTTTGTTTTAAAATATAAGGGGCATACCTCCTGACTATACCTAGTATAATCATGCCTATGACATTTAAACAAAACTGAAGTAAGTTTTCCTCAATTCTTTAAGTTTTCTGTTCACTTTGTGAGAATTTTCTTCTCGACAGTATCTTTACTGGACATGTAAAACCTTTATGAAAACTCAAAATGAGTAACAATCTTGAAACCGTTAATAAGTTGCGTGTAATAGTTTTGTCTGAATGGTACTCTAGAGTAATAATATAATAATTATTAGACATTTCTATCTTGCTTAATGACTTCGAAACTATATGCCAATGTGTATTGAACATCGATATTTTATGTTGGTGAATTTTGTTCTAATGTTTATTAATTATTGAAGCAAATAATATTGCTTTGCTTGGATACAACTTTTAATATATGTTAACTAAAATATGACATGAAAAAAAATATTCATTGAGTTCTAAGTTAATGTAGTGGTCAACACCACTTTAATTTTTACTCTTGTATGGGTTAGGAACATACAACAACGTACGTACAATTTATGACACATCTCATATATTTTAAGTCCTTCTTAGAAAATTAACTTACACTGCAGTCAATATATTGCGTAAAATTCTATTTTCGGTAAAGTAACCATCGACCCAGAAGAGATTACAGCTTTCTAGGCACTGTAGTGTGTTTAAACGCTTAGCATTAAAATTGTTTTTATTAGATTAATATCCAAAATCCTCAAAACTGAAGTTTGCTCGAATTAAATATACTAACAAGCAACACTATATCAAGTGGACATTCAGATCTAGAAGAGTTATACATATTTAAAATCAGTATAAAATATTGAGTTTGTGTGTAAACTATTAGGTGCCATTGGCCAGTAGTTAAAGAGAAACTGTTGATACAATAGTCAGATTCTTCTCTGTGGAAATAAAAGTGTTGAAATAGCATTATACTTTTAAATTGCTGAAACAAATGGAAAGCAAATACATAGTAATGGGTACTAGGTGGAAGACACTTCCTTGTGGAGGGTGGCCATCTTGAAGTCCGCCATATTGATTCTCGATTGATTTTTTTTTTAAATGGGAAAGGGGGCTTGTAATATGTCATTCTGGGCTAGACTTTTGCGAGAAATACATTTCTGAAGTCAGTTTTACCATAAATGTAATATTGTTAGTGATAAGAGTATGTGACGCTAGCATGGGGTAACAATATAATAGCCTACAAATACCCATTTCTTCTCGAAATAACGACGAAAACAAAACAAAATACATACAATTTGTTCCTGAGTATGGTGCCCTATCGATATGGATTTGTACGCATTTGGGTTTCATTTCCGTCGTTATGCCAATTGTCAAAGCAAAATAGGTGTTTCCAGACTATTTTAATACTATCCCAAGCTGGCGTCACATACTCTTACCTCTTACCAATGGCGCCTAATGTTTTACACACAAACTCAGTTTCTTATGCTGATTTTAAGTATGTATATCTCTTCTACATCTGAGTGTCCACTTGAAATAGTGTTACTTGCAAGATGTTTAATTGTAGCGGCACATCGCAATGCACGAAATAATGTTAATGACTATCCTGGTGTGTGTGGTATTTCTATTATGAAAAGAAAGAGTCTTTCTTGTATTACTTCCCAGAACATACATGTATCTATCAGCTGATCCCATAAGTAATGTCGTATTTTTGCACCGTGAGGAAAAGAACGATAACTTACCTGGAACACTACCTTTACTTAGAAAAGTAGTGTCCATTGGACAACACAAGACTCTGCCACCTTTCAACCAGTTGTTGATTTCCCCGCTGAAAGAAAGAAATAAACTGCAAGAAACAATAGTCTGTTAGTTCAAGATCTGTTGAAAACCGCGGGTGGGGGAATTCCACGATATTAGCACAGGTCCTTCTTACCGTGTGTGGGCGCGCGTTATTACCATGGATGAGCACACCCTTGCAATTAACCAGAGTAGGAAGTTTCTCCAATAGTGTAGTCCGTAGGTGTTCACGCTGCTGACAGTAGCCATCTGCATTGATGGTCTGGTTAGGTGACAAGAGCTCAAAATGGATTATCCCACGGATATCCCACCAAACACTCAACATCACTTTGCAGCGGTTTAAATATGTTTTGGCACAGTTTCTGGGCCCTCTTCTTTTAGGTACCCACTGCCGTTGAGTGTAATGTTAATCGTAGATTACACACTTCTCATCCCCTGTCACCATTCTGTCAAGAAACGGCTCACGTCTGTGACGAGTGAGGAGCGAACTGCGAGTTTAATTGTATTTTCATGATTCAATATTTTGTTAGGCAATCATGTATTATTTTTGTTCTAACATTTCGTAGATGACAATTATTGTAAATTATCGAGCTCAAATCGCCAAAATTGGCAAATATAGCCACTAAAAAGTTTGGATCCGTAAAACACCTTAGGATTCCGTTGTTCCCATGATTCATAGAAACAAATTACCGACAGAGGCAGAGATTATCCTTGAAAACTCCCTGGATTCGTATTATGATGGATCTGATGATCTGCAGTAATCACGGGGCGAAATCAATGAAATCGGCTCATAAAGGCCCTTAAAGATCCCTGGATATATATTATGGTATTTGATCCGATGATCTTTAAGGTCAAGCGATCAAATCAGCGTACATGACTGAGATAGAATGTAAAAGTTTCTTCATCCATAGTATGATGTTGAATCCTGTAGTATCGAGAGGTCATTAGGTCAATTCAGCCAAGTTGATGGTGATGTCACTTGAGATGTCCGGATTGTTATTCTGATGTTGAAACCGTTTTGCAGTGTTTTAAGTTAACGTTACAGAAGAGTTTAACTTTTAAAAAACTGCATGATTTGATAAAAATCTTAAAGAAATTTCGGTGTAAGATTCCCTAATGCTTAAAAAAGTAACACAAATATCCGTAATGCAAGCAACTCAGGACTCAAGTCTCAACAAAGAACAATTAATAAAAATGCTTTCGTTGATAAACAAAACACCACGTACCTATAATGATAAGGGCACAAGATCACAAAGGAAGAATTAGCACTACCAAAAATCTTTCAATATTTTACCTAAAAATAAGTACAGTAGAGTCTCGCTTATCCGACATAAATGGGCCGGCAGAACTTCGAATAAGCAAAAAATGTCGAATAATAGGGAGGTGTTAAGGAAAAGCCTATTAAACGTCATACTATGTTATACTTTTATACATTACGAACCTAGTAAAAATGTTTTACAATAAAACAGGAAAAATTAACAATTTCTTCATCAGTTATTTCTTGCTGATCATCATCCTTTATGCACTGAATGACAGACGCATGAGTCGTAGTGTAGACAGGCGCGCCACGCGGTAGAGTCCGGAGCAACAAAAAATAGACTACGTACACAACTTTCTGTTCTTGTTGCCGATTGATGCATTTTTGCGATGGTATGTTGGGTAAGCGAGACTCTACTGTATATCACTAAATTTATTTAAGTATGCAATTCTTTTCTACTACCAGAAACATAAAACTTGGTTAAAACCCAAACATCCTTATTTCTCTTGATAAAGTCGATCTTTTGTGATAACTTATGCGAACAACTGCGGTGTTCCTCTGTGATACTTTAGTACTTTTGAATGGTTTCATGTTCATTAAAGCAGATTTTGTGGGCTAAGAATTTTATGTTATTATCTACTAATATTGTTTTTTAAAATATATCCATGTTCTGATTTATGTGTGTTATTAAGATATTTTAGACTAAGATTTTCTTGTCAGAATTACAGAGCCCCCTATGTGGCATTTCATATTTCCATATTTTCGTATCGGTTTATAGTTCAGTGTATTGGGCATACTAATAACTGTCATGTAAAAATCCTTTCAACACCTAAATAGTATTTCAGAATGTAGTCCAGAAACCAGTTTTTTGTTCTTCCTGAAAAAAAATATCCTATCTTGCCATATAGCGGGTTTTGTACTTCCGACGACGATTTTCTTATATTGGTGTATATAATCTTCTAATCATATTTTTATTATTTATTATAATGTCGGCTATGAGAAACAATTTTTTGTTGAATCTATTGGAATCAGTTTTTCTTAAAAATGATAGCACTCTAGCACCTCAGACGAGATCCGATTGACTAGAAAAGCACGAGAGAAGTTGTCATTCTCAGTCTTTTGGAGTTTCCTAATGAGTTTCGGTTTAAAATTCTTCTTTGCAAATAACCTTTAGTCTCAGATCGCCCCCTGTTACATAGGTGCAAAACTATCTCGAAGGATACCAGCAATTTGTAAGCCTTTCAGGTTCATAATCTTCGTTGGGCAATCTTACAAGAGAGGTCCTCCAGGTCACCGTTCTCGAACAACTCTCTCCAATATCATTGTGAATGAGACGATCATTAAAAATCAACTTTTAAAAATCTTACTCTCTGCTCTTCATATTCATCCAATAAATGTTATAATCCCTTTAGCGGGAATACTAGTGTTCCCGGATATAGATTACTCAGGACTTAGTGATGAGTTGGCTCATCATCTCCAGAAAGTTCAGAATTCATCTCCAATATTTATGTTTAACTTGAAATGTTCTAACTATGACACACCTTTCGATCGAAAGGTTTTATTTCTGAAACAAACTGAGCAACGAGTTTTACATATAGCAGTACTGTTATTCAGAACAATGCGCTTTAAATTGTACTCTAAGCCAATTGTACTCTACAGCCAATTGTATTGTACAGCCCAATTGTACTCTACAGCATTGTCAATCTCTTAATCCTCGAACAAAAGTCTATGTGCTATCTTTTAACACGGTAAATAGATTTTTGTTCGCGTATATGCCTCAATTTATGAGGAACCAACTTGTTAATTACTAACATCTTTAATATATCCTTCACAGTTACCTCTATTCATAACTAAAACAGCCTATGTTAAGGAATGAACAGCTTCAGGAAGTCGAGGACAAGAAACATATTATCAAGAATCGATTAAATCAACAAACTCCATCTGGCAGCTTTCATTTACATTTGATTAATTAACCATTTAGTAATACATAAATTGTCCTGTATAGTATGGGCACCATCAGTTTATGTTGAATTCAATTAAATATTTGGCTACCATATCGCTGTGTTTTGTGTGTCTCTGTATGTAAATGTGAGTGTTGATAAATGTTTGTATATATTTTTTAGATGTAACTACATTATTATTCTCAAATAATTGTTTGTCATAATGTTGCGTTTTGTGTACGTGTGTTCGCGTGATTTTTTGTGTACATTTCTTGTCTAAGTGTAATTGTGACGGTGATGTGTTCAATATATTTGTACCATTGGCATAGACAAGTACTGGAGAAGACTAATTTTCAGCCTTAACTTCATTATATCATAAATGACAATAGAATTAAATTAATCTAAATTAACTGTTATGTAGAGTTTGTCGGTAAATGGAGTGAGAAGCGACTGAGATAATGTACTTCTGGTTTTAATATTTTCATCATCTGTCAGTAGCATCCAGGATATATAATTTGAGTTTTTTTTAAACCTGAAATAATAACAGTCTTATTCGTTCATTCATTGAGTGAAGCATTCTGTCATTTATGTATTCAACCATATGTGTAAGGTTTATTCAAGTGTTTAATGTCTGAATAGACCTTATAGAGAGTATGGAAATATCGTAAAATCTTATTCTTTAAAATATCGTAAAATGTTAATTTCTACATTCATTCAATAGTGCCTTAATTGAACGAGTAATTGATTCATTTATATAGATTCATTCACTCTGTTAGTAATTTGATATTATCCCTTTATATGATTTATGAGAAGACTATGTTTTTTGTACGAATTGTAAGATCTTCACGTATTTAATCATTTATCAATTTGCTCATTCATTGATCTAGTTGCTTCTCCTCAGGTACCAAGAGTATATTTTAAAAAAATGTTGAAATTAATTTGAGTAGGTAATAATACTACAGAAAAGTATTACATCATTACACTGTAAGTAATTAATTCACTCGATGTAATTGAGTTTCATCGTAGCTTCTGTAATGATACAAAATATTCGGAATGATCAGAATTAGCAGAGAATGTTCAAATTAATTTTTGTTCCTAATGATGTGTTGAATAATACATTTGTCATATGTATCCAGAGACTGTATGAACTTTATAAATTTATTGAGACTTGTTATGCAATACGTTTAAATATTAATTCAGTCAATAAAACAGTAATTCATTCATGCATACATGTATTTTTTAACAATGTAATCATGTACTTAATTGTAGTTCAAGTACCCTTGAAAGTAACACAACATATATTAACATATTTGTAATATATTTTAATGCAATTTATTTGCATTAATATATTTTATCTTCGATTAAGTCAGTACATCCCTTTCCCTTCCCCTTCCCCTTCCCGTAGAGTTTATTGGATACACAAATAGATCTGATGTGCATCTTTTCAAGGTCTCTTTCAAAAGCTTTGCCAGAAAATTTGATTATTACGGGGCAAATGTAATCGACGCCGTAGCGCTTCGTGAAAATCAATTGAAATTTGCTTTTAAAAAGCGGGGAGGTGGGGGGCGTAGTTTCTCTGAAAATGTTGATCAATCTTAGCCCTCTAGTTTAACACATCAACCATCTTTAATTATCTCTTAGTGCCTAATTTAGATGTATAGAACACAGAGGTAATGTTGATGGTTATCACTTTATGTTTTGAAAAAAACTTGTTTTTGAACTTAACAAAATTAATAAAAAATACCGGAAACTGTTATTTTTATTGAAAATATTACTAGCAATAATTGAAACTATCTTTATATTCATCGTGAAATAATCAAACTTTGCCCTGAAATAATCAAACTTTGAATTAAAGCCTTTTAGAATGTTAACACGTCACACGGTGCCTTGTTAAAAATTATGGAGTCAAATAATCAAAACTTGCAGAGAAGTCACTGAAACCTGAAAATCTCGATGTTGCTAACATTTTTAGATAATACGTAAGTCTATTCTAGACAAACTCGTTTAAATTTAGCCACGATATCGTTGTTCTTAATCAACAGAGAGCTACAAAATCAGAACAGAAAAGCCGGTAAAGAAAGCAATTCAAAAGGCTCTGGATTAATATTATGACATTCTTAATGTCCTTTACAAACACACACTGGTCGTTTTCCTCAAAGATTTTACAAAAAACTAATATATTTTGTCACATTCGTTAAAGTAAACAACATTCCATAGGCCGAAACTGCCATTACCCTGCAATGTGAGCTTAAACCTTACTTTCAAATTCAAACCCTTCACGCGTTAATAAAACGAAATAACAAGTTACATTTTCAAAGAAATGTAAGATACAGCGAGATGATTCACAGTTTAACCTGTTGACGAAAGCCCATTGTTGTTGTTCTGTTCTTTTTACTTACTTTAGTTACAATGTAACAAGATCATCCTAATGTTAGCTTATTTCCCTAAAGTAACATGAGGGATTTTTCTATGAGTGTGAATGTATGTGCGTCGTTTGTGTGTGCATTTCTCTCTCTATGTGTGTGTGTTTGTGTAAGTTTGCATACATAAATCACTCTGAACAAGTTTTAAAATTCGCATAGCGTGTTTTTAGCCGTGAAAGCCCTTGTTGCCAACCTACCCATGGAAGAAAAGGATAACCTCTGTCGCAAACTCGAAAGCTGGAAAGACTAATGAAGATGGATGAGATTGAGGAACCCTTTTTTTTTCTTTCGAGCGCAACAATAAAAACAAATGAGGGTAGCCTGACCTACGCTGGTTTCTTTTACTTCTTGCTAAAACATTATTTATATAAAACTCTTTGTATTAATACTTCTAAATTACCGCTCATGCTCATCTCTAATTTATTTTCATATACTTTTTACCAGAAGTTACTCTCTCTAGACAAATAAAAGATGAAATTGCCTTTTCAACCTCATCCCTTCATTATTTTTCTTCATTGTCTCTTGGTTAGCCATAAGCATTCAACAGAATAATCCTATCAGGAAGATACGTAATTGTGAATATCATCATACTTAACGTGTTCATCGGAGCACGTTCCCGTGAACGAATTATTTCTTTTTCATTGGAGCTAGTTCCTTTTTAAAATAATGGAACGTGAAAGGATTCAAGCTTCTTTTAAGGAGGAACAAGTAAACATTCAGATCTAAGAAGAACTGATATAATCAAGGAACTTAAATGTAATACGTCACGTTTTCAATTCAATACTTTGAGCTGAATTCTAATGTTTCTATCAATGATAAGGAACGGAGCTTTTAGTGAGTTCCTTTGTTTCTGAACCTTCTCCAAGATTGACTATCATAAACAAATAATGTTCACTGGTCCTGTCTGCAAATAGTGACATGAATAACTACCTTATGAAACCTTAATAATCTGTCGACCTCAACATTCTTGTGCAGTCAAGAATTATATCTAAATGTAAATTTACTTTCTATCTACGTGTTCGTATTAAATACATATTCATGAAGTTGGCGTGACTGCATACGTATTTAACTCTTCATTAAAGCAGTTAGGAAAAGTTGACTTCATTTCACGATTCAAAAAAAAAAACTTTCTTTTTATGCTCATGTCAGTGGATACATTTACACAAGTATTGTTTCTGTAAATAACATATTACTGAAATTCACAATAACTTCAAAATCATTCTGAACAAAAAAACAATACGACTTGAATACTTGGATGGAATTTCAACATGATAGCGCCTGCGTTTGAACATTGATTCCATGCTTAGGTCCTTTGGGACACAAGTTGCGTTACTCCATATGTAGCTACTGTCACTTCCATGTAGAAGAGCAAATTTGAGAGCCAAATTCCGACCAAGGAATTAAGCAATCGATATGAAGTATAGTTTATACAACCATAATATTTAGTTGGCGGGATTTGAGATGAAACTGATACAGGTACAATTCTGACATTCAAGTAGTGTGACAAGGAAGGAAACCTCATCCAGAATTTCCGGCCTACTGATTTATATCTGGGCGCTCTCAATTACAAAACAAGCACGCTTTCGTTCAGCAATCACGTCTGGTCAGCACTACCATGCTTAACCGATCGATGCAGTACCGGAAACATGTTATCCACATAGATTTCCCCACATATTTTCTTTGCACGTTTATTATTTAGACTTGATTCTGGTAAACAGGAAATAAAATTCAGGTACAAGATATTTTGTACTAATAATAAGGACAATAATTAACCTTAAAGAAGTGCTAAATGTAACTTGTAACTTCAATATGCTGTCCAATAAATATTGAATAAAATAATGTCCAGAAAGGATCTGAACATATGATAAGCTTATTGTTAACGCTTCCTTAACTCCCACGGTACTCATTATTGAAGTACAAATTGTATTTTAGTTCCAATAAATTAATTTTTGTTCGATGACGAAGATGGGTCTTCTGTCCTGAGTCAGTTCTATGACCCAAAGATCCATAGGCAAGGTAAAGCGATGGTGTTTGCAACTGCCTTCCATCAAATAAAGATTACATTCTAAGGACGTTACCCTATGTTTAAAGTGTGTTCCGAGTCATTTGGATTTACAACAGGTAGCAAACCCGAGACGCCTTGATTACAAAAAAGCGAGCATTATCATTCACACTCCGAGGACAGTATTTCTTGGATACATGCCGTCAAATTTCAATAATCATATAAAACTAACATAATGGGAAGGTCTATTTTAATTCAGCCTTAATTCCTGTTTAAAATGTGTGAGTTGAAAGTCTGAATTCGAACACCTGGGCAGGAGTTCTTTCTAACCAGTGTGAATTCAGACACCTCCACTTGGAGGGGAAATTTATGCTACCTGGAAAAGGAAACTTTCTTCGTTATGTTTTTCTAGGACTTACAACTACTGTTAACCCCCTATGGGATAATAATCATCCGTAGGTGATTTTCGAATCTCCGGTCGATCACTCCTGGTCATTTAGATATTTCGTTGTGTTCCACTACGTCCCATTAACACTCTCAGAGAAATGCCTCTTCTATGGGTTTGCTTCGTTTTGTCGACAGATATCGTCTGATTAATGACATCAAAGGCTTTCGAAATTTACGTTATATAATACCATTGTTTGGTTTTGCTACAACATATCTTACAAACTGCTCTAATATCTATTTTTTCTATAGCCTAGTTATTGCGTTATTTTTCTCCTTCCTTTGAAGTATCCAGTTGTGGAAAAAGGCGATAGAAGATTTAATTGCAGAAAATTCATCTTTAGCGCCACTTACTGAGCATTATCCTTCGAATTCAGAAATCCAGAGCATATGGAAATTACAAGAAAATATTAGAGAATTTTCTAGGTGTTGGGCGCCCGCGGGCAATAGCGCCAGAAGGGCATATGCCCTGACATGGATTTTTAAAAAAATGATACGTTAACATTCGTATATTTTTGTAATAGAAATGAGATATGTGTTAATTTTATTCTATGCACTCATTTATAATATTAATGTAGTTTGCTGCAGTTGGGTTTTGCAAGCAACAACGTATGCCTCTTTAAATATATTTTGTTTTTTTTGCAAGGTGAGGGAAACCCATTTTGACCGATTTTATCAAAGGAAAACAATTCGTTTTTACTTTAAAGGCCATTTTCTGTCTATACAAAATGAATGGGCATGTGCAAAAATGACAGATACTCAACAGATGGGAATGGGAGCAAGGTAACTTATTTGTCTCTATTTAATTAACGTCTAACTAAAACGTAAAATTTCAGTAGTTTACAGAAAGTAGTAGTTTTTATTATATTTATATTTAGTTGCTCGTGCTTTACTTGTGTCTGGTTTACATTAAATTAAAAAGATAGATTCCAGAATTCAAAAGCATTTACAGAGCTCTTATGTTGTACACCTTTTTTTTGAAGAAAAACTTCTATTGGCGTAGGAAAAGATTTAGCTTGAATTAGACGCAAAGAAATAACAAGAAGCTTAAATTCCTTTCGTTTCTTCACATCCACTGTGTGCAGTTTTATCAATAACAAAAATATGAGTTTAAAATATAAAGAAAATTTATTATTTCTTGTAAATCATTGAAATTTTGAGTATTAATTAGACGCTAATCAAATAAAAACAAATAAGCTACCTTGCTGACATCTGTTGAGTGTCTGTTATTTTGTACCATTGCATTCATTTTATATGGGAATTGTTTCCTCTAGATAAGATCACTCAAAATGTGTTTTCCTCACCTTGCAAAACCCCCAAAAATATATGTACTGAGTGGAACCTAAGTTGCAGCTCACAATATATAGGCACACGTTGTTACCTGCAAAACCCGACTGCAGCCGTGAAGTTTTTAATCCACGTAATTTTTCTCATGATCTTGTAGTACTACAGGCTTCTAACTTGCAGTACAGAATAGTCACTTTTGTAATAGTACAGTGCTATTCTAATATCAGTATTGTCATTATTTTATAAATCTCATATCATCAATATCAGGGTTTCCGCCAGGATTTTCAGTTTGAGTGGGGGGGTGTAAAGTCAAAATTGGAAGGGTGTAAGTGTAGTTTCGCACAGTGTCTATAGATTTTTCACAGCAAAGATATTAAAGTTGTCGAGAATTGTGGGGTGAAACCCCTACAGGTCTGTCGGAATTACTGGTCAATATAGTTTTGCTCTTCATGATATCTAAACCTTATGATTGAAAGGGTACTTACTCCAAGATTCCTTTCATATTTATAGAATAGCTAACTTAAGCTTCGAAATATTGTTTCGTCTTTTGGAAAGAGTAAGAATCACTAAATTAAAATATATTTTTGGTTATTCAGATTCGGTAGAACTTAGAAAGTTTTGTTCACATTGTTGTCAGATTTACAATTAACTACACTATATACTTCCAATACATTATATCACTATTTCTTTCATACTCACCAGTTATCAACTCACCTACATTATTATTATTAGTTCCCCTCTTGCATAAACATTCAAATTCCTTGTGCTTTCGTATTTTCTTTTTATGAAATCCCTTTTCTAGTAAATACCTCTTCTTTTTTACCTTTCTTTTTTCTGTCTCCTTTTTTATTCTTTTTCACTAGAATCTGCACGTGAACTTGAACTCAGGTTCGGAACGGGCTTCTATGCATCGCCTGTGTGAGGTACGAAGTTAGCTGCCAGCAAAGGCATAGTGGTTAGCGGAACTAATCATGGGATTAAAATTTTTCACTGGCTCAAACTACAGGTTTTTGGCCAACAAATGTTTAGATATTGTTCCTATAACTTAGACATTTAATAACATCACTTATTAATCTCTTACATATCAATATATCATTTTTATTGCATATCAACATGCACGGCAGTGCATGAGCCAAGTTCTTCACGTCAGAAAACGTTAGCACTGCCAGAAGCATGTTATACAGGAACAAGAGTTTATGGCAAAATCGACGATTTGGGGGCCCCGTAAGAAACAAGATGTTAAAGATAGGAATATGAGCTTTTGCCGTTAAGGAGATATGGTAAATATGTGCAGATGTACAAAATTTCATATTCGTATCTCAAACTATGTTCTAGTTGTGGACCCCTGAAATTGCACATTTTAGGCTAACTGACACTCACTCACTCACTCACTGACTGACTCACTCATCATATTGTTTAGGGTGTTTGGAGTCAGCTAGAAACATGAAATTTGGTATGAAGGTAGAGGATGATAAGTAGATAAAGGAAAAATTCCGACATTTTGAAAAGGTCGCCATCTTGGATTCAAAATGGCCGCCAAACCTAAAATTTCAAAGAATACACAGCCTAAACGGCTAAAGATAGAACAGTGAAATTTGGTATGAAACTACATCATTGGTAGCAAATTAAGAAAACTTTTTAAAAATTTGAAAAAGTCGCCAACTTGAATTCAAAATGGCCGCCAACCCTAAACTTTTAAAGAATACACAGCCTAAACGGCTGCCGCTAGAATAATGAAATTTAATTTGACAGTACAACATTATTTGTAGATTATGAAAATATTGCAAAATATCTCTAAAGACGCCATCTTGGATCCAAAATGGCGGACGTCATAAATTCATTTTCCAACTGCTTGAGCCAGAGATACGAAATTTGGCATAATGATGTATTATCAAGAGTAGTTTAGGAAAACATAACAACGTTTTAAAAAATTCACCATCTTTGATTCAAAATGGCAGCTGAAATACCATTTTTCACATCGTTCGAGATAGAGAAATGAAATTTGGTATGACAGTGTATCATCACGAGTATGTCACGAAAATATAAGAAAACGTTAAAAATGTGTCCATCTTTTATCCAAAATGCCCGCCTAAGCCCCACTTTATAA
>JAGDQP010014467.1:5999-43421 GCA_022664845.1 Lepisma saccharinum | reverse complement strand
GGGGGGGGGGGGGAGAAGCTTCGTCCCCATATTGAAGTTTTGTCCCATTTATTCTAACCCACCCGTGATGGTACGCCTTCATACTGAATTTCGTTTTTCTAGCCTCAGTGGTTTTAAACATGGGTTTTGGGGTCGTCATTTTAGATTAAAAATGGCGACTTTTAAACATTTTCTTTTATTGTCGTTACCTACTCCTAGCTCAGGCGACGTCAAAAATGATATCTGGGCTGCCATTTTGAATCAAAGATGGCTACTTTTTTAACATTTTGTATTTTTTTCTTAATCTACTCTTGATGATACACCTTTATGCCAAATTTCGTATTTCTAGGTGAAACGGCGTGGAAAATGTTTTTGGACACACCATTTTGGATGTAAGATGGCGTCTTTGGAGACATTTGGTAATATTTTCGTAACCTACTAGTGATAATGTATCACATTACTAAATTTCGTTTCAGTAGCTCCAGTTGTTTAGGCTGTGTATTGGACGAAATGTCCTGTCCTATCCTGGCCTCCAAATGCCCTGTGGACGAAAAGTCCTTTGGACCAAAAGTCGGTTGGACCAAAGGTCCTGTGGACGAAAAATGCATTGGATCAAATGTCTTGTGGACGAAAAATCCGTTGGACCAAAAGTCGATTGGACGAAATGTCCTGTGGACGAAAAATCCGTTGGACCAAAAGTCGATTGGACGAAATGTCCTGTGGACGAAAAATATGTTGGACGAAATGTCTTGCGGACGAGAAGTCAAGTGGACGAATTGTCTCTGGACGAAATGTCTGTGGACGAAATATTTGTGGACGAAATGTCGCGTGGACAAAATTTCCTTGGACGAAATGTGGTATCACCGTGTAAAAGTGCTTGCGAAGGAACGCAATCCGTTAGACATATGACGGGGTTAAGGAAGACGGAAGTTATTAGTATAATCATCTGAATATTAAATATGTCACTAAATAATATATAAATACACGATTATGTTGAATAGAGACAGATAAAAAGACATAGAAAGAGATAAAAAGATTGATAGATTTATTTAAAAACTAATATTATTAAAAAAAAAAGTGGAAAAATACCTTTATTTTAAACTCGTGTGTAAAATCATTGTCTTGATGCGTGTGATGTTCAACTGAGAATGAGATAAGAAGTTATTTTGAAAATTTCTTATGACTAATACGTCAGAGATAACAGTGGACTCTTTGAGCTTAAACAGAATAAAAATATATCCACATAGTTGTCAAATTTCTTTTGATATGACTCATTCAGTGTTGTCAATTTGTACTTATAAGAAAAGAATGAACTAATACTTTCTGTTAAAATATTAATGACATATCACTTAATGGCAATGTAAAAAATATCATTTAATGAAATCTTGAGTTATTTTGATAATGCATCTCCTCTTAAAATATTCAGTTGTGAAGAATGATCACGATTTAAGTGTATGAATTACGATTAAATCTAGTCTTGTTAAATATTCTACAATTAAGGCCTTGGCTTAGATAATAGAGCGCTGCCTTTGCATTCGAAAAGTCTTCGGTTCATACTTAACCCATACATTCTAACGGGAGTTTTACCAGGGTTTGTCATCGGTCACACAAGCATAGTGTTGAAATGCTACTTTCAACTTAGAGTCTGGTGAAGTTAACTTGTATATGACACCTGATATTGTCATTTGACTCTTACAAATAAATAAAATGCCCCTCCAGCTGGAGGGAGAACATACGTATGAATACCGTAGAAGTGACCTGATGCTTAATCTAATTTCTTAGGTGTATACGTCTATACCTTCGCTGACATTTTTCGGGTGGTTAGAAACAATTCCTAGTCAAGCTAACGACCGGAACTGACAGAGAATGTGATAATAAACTATAATGCGGAATGCCCTAAACTATTTCCTTATCCAGTCATTTATAACTTGACAGACATACTTGTGACGAAATTTCTAAAGCTGCTGACGGCATACGGAGATTATATATCACCCGCAGGTTTCTTTCTGGTAAAATATGTTGGTGCATCTTGCTATGACCAGAATTCCAAGAAAATGATTACCGCAGTGCAAAAAATAAAACCAACTCTAGAAATAATTTTCTTGTGGGAGAACAGTTTTTCTTCATTTCACGTATTGTTGCAATTTTGTTCTTCGGGCATTTTCATGATTAATGTAATAAATTACGCAATAGGCAGATGACGGAATATCTATCAGCAAATAAGGTGAAAGCAAGAGCTCCTTCTGTTATCATAGCCCCTTGAAGAAGGGCACCCCTTTGACATTTAGGTAACAGATATCAATGTAATACTTTGAACGGTATACTTAAAAATGTTCTGCTGCATGTAATTAAGATGAACAGGTAACTGCCTTGAAAATATCAAGTAAAGAATGAAACAAGTGTATAAATAACGATACTCGGATATGGTTGAGAACAAATAACTCAAAATTATTCATCTTTCACTTTATTCCTTAATGCTTAAAATACTGCTCTAATGGTGTTCATCATTAAAATAAAACGTTATCTGCCAGATTCATCCTTGAATCTTATCTAGAGAATTACTGCGTGAAGTAAAAGAAGTAGCATCACTTAGCTAAATATCTCAGCAGGAATCCTGTAAGAAATTTCCCTCTTTTATGAATAAGTGAATTTCTTCGCTGTCACAACTCTATCTTGTTTTTCATTTTTTGTTTCCCTTTCCTTATATGCCTCGTTTTTTTCTTTCCTCCTTTCCTCAAGTTCCATTGTTGGAGAATAAGTGTCTTTGTTGTTGTTTTATCAGTTTCCATTTTTATTTCTAGAGGATTGTACTTCCCTTCTATTCGTCGTAAATGTTATTTATACTGCCACTATTTTCCCTCTTCATTACTTCCTGATATCTATTATTCACTAAGATTTCTTCCATTGTGTTTCCAGAATAGCTTCACAGAATTGAGATTTACATTCCATCTTTTGTATTACTTTTCTTGTTTTCTTCCGAAAACTTTTCGTGTATGCTTTTCTTTATATCTTGGCACCATCCTAGCCAACTGCTTCCGATTGACATATATTTAAATATTTCATGATAAAAGTAAGGAACATAACACTTTGTCTCCTCAAGAGATCAGCAATTGATATTAACATTTCAGTGTCACTTTATTACTGTTCTTGGCATTAATATTAATACCTCTTACATTGTCATTATAATAGCTAGTTAACAGGATAGTGCTAGAAGCTAATATACTAAACGGAGTTTTAAAGCACCATATAAGTTAAACTCCTTCGTAGCGTCATTTTTATTTATATTTTTATTACATCGCATTTAGATTGTAATATAAGATCAAGAACAGCTATACTCAAGGAATGCTCCTTTTATGGCTACATTTTATAGCTCTTTACTGAGACAATGGAAGGGGAATTAGATTAAAAAGCGCTAGGTATAATGTGAGAAGAAGCATGGATATTGTGCATTGTATGTAAGACTTAATATGAAACTACCGCAATTAACTAACAAGGGATAGTTACAGTAACCCTCATCCTTTTCTCGTACTTTGGGAGCTAAATCTATATATGAAATTAAAAAAACAACAGATGCCTATATGATGTTTTACATATGTCCTTATTTTTTGCTCTATCATCCTTTTGAAATTCATTTTCATATCTTACGAACATATATTCATAAGTTTTAATGAATAATGTCTACAAAACCAAGTTTATTAGAAAGTACACAGTAAGATAATGTAGTACGAACATTTAGCATTGCATCGATCTAACCCTTTTTTGTCCTAGTGTTATGGTGCACACTCGATTCGGCTTCGCTCGCAACCAATTGACGGTTTTACGTGTGTCGTGCGAACAAGTGATCTAACAATTTTGATCTAGTGCGAGGCCCATGTTTGTTTTATTTTTGTTATAGGAAGTGTATTAAGTAGGGTAACAGTCACATCCCTGTGGGATATAGCGATAAAATTAGAAGTTAGGAACGTTTTTTTGTCCACTCTTTCAGGGTGAGGTGAAAGAAAAGGTGTTAAATGAAATGTATTTAAACGGGAAGTTCGCTAACATGATGGTTCTTTGATGTATTCACATCGGCGAAGGACGTACTGATGTAGAGGAATCTTGATGACTATCATGATCGTGCTGTCCCTTATAAGCCAACTTGAGGATGTATACCTGTGTTTGAGTAAGACGGATCCCCCTTCATAAGGTAAGATAAGATAAAATGAATTTTATGGGCGGGAACAGCACCCCGTTCATAAGGAATACCGTTCATGTAATACAGAGGTGTGATGGAATGGTTCTAAATGCATCAGAGCAAAGGACGCTCTCAACGTGTCTTGCACACTGTTCAGGATCTATAAGCAAGGCACAGCTGATCTCGTAGTTGTTTTCCAGACTCTCCGGTGGATAGGACGAGGTGAACCAATAGTATGACCTCGTCGTTCATCTATCTTATCACCATGAGGTTTACTTCTCTGAAGCTTACGACATTTAAAGTCTACTGCATGGAAGGGCAGAAGCATAATAACAGTTCGTACAACGATTAACTGAAACTGGTGTTACCATACGCCATTCCTTTTTCCATATTCAGCGGATGCATGCGTTGTGATTACACTTCATATCAGGTTTACAGAAACGAATTATACACTTTAAACAATGCTTCTGAAACTTTGAAATTTATTTACGGCCTTTAGGCACCTAAGTGTTAGGACGAGATAAGAGAGGGGGTAAGCATTCGGGAAGGTGTCAGCCAGGACCTATGTTGAAGGTGCAATCCCGGCAATTGTCTGGTGTAACTGAGGAGAAACCCTGGGAAAATCCAGTCAGGATGGCCGGTCACTGGTATCGTAGCCATGACCTCCAGAATGCTACGCCAACGCTTTTTCACTGAGCTGCGGTGGCTCCGTTCTTCTAAAACTGTGTATCTTCTATGTATTCTGAAGAATTCCAGATTCTGAGGTCAGATTTTGTGGGATGATTGCGCACCTTAAGCGAAAAGAAGTTTTCCACATTGGTTGTATACGCCTTTTATCAAGACATAAGGGTACAATATTGAATAAAAAACATCGCCATGTTATTGGTAAATAAATAATTTATTTGTATTTCATGAACAATAAATTAAATTACAATTTAAAATTAAAATAAAATTAGGGAGTTGATTTGTATAAATGAGATATATACTGAAAGCTAAAATGTGAGGCCATCGGTTTTTCATGTTGGAAACTTCATGCAAACTGTACCTAAAAGTGACGCAACCTTAATTGTAAGCAGCCATAAGTTTTCAAATAGTGCAAATATTGAGACCCAGGCGATGCCATTTTATTCCATTGTCTAGATAATTCATTTAAGGATAGTCAAATTAGTGAACATTAGCTGAAGGTAGAAAAATTAAAAACTACACACGGATGTAACTTTAATTTTGAAAAACTTTAAATTTCTGCTCAAATATAAGATGGTGGTCAGTTGTATAACTAGACCAACATTGGTCTGACAGTTCCTAGAGTAATTGTAGAAAACTCGTCACGACCACCAGCAGGATCAAAGCTTGAACAGACACAGCTTATCCAGTGCAGACCTGTAATCATTTATCTTCGTAACTATATCACCATGATCTATATTATCTTCGTACCTATATCCCAATTAGGTACCACCACCAACAACAAACGGTTTTCTTCAAACGTTGAAGCAAACATGGAAAATCCAAGGAAACTTTTCTTAACCTATGTTACACCACTGTTTAAATTAGACCAAGGTTAAGTTTTGTCTTAACAGAGAAATACAAGAAATTGAACTTCTAGAATCCTGACAGTTGGCTACATATAGGCGATTTTGAGGAAAGGGGGGAGCTTATTTCACGGGTTGAAACATATTTTCGTAATTTCGTTGAAATTTCTTACCATTGTGATATCACTCCCTAATACAGTTGAACTTCTGTTACTTTTCCATTGCCGAATTTTCACTTAATAACTTTAAATTTCGAACAAATTAAAAATTTATAATATTCGGTAATAGATTATCTTTTGACGCAATGTTTATTCCTTCTTTCGATGTATCAGAAATAAAAAAGAAAAGTTTTCATTTGTTAGATATAAGGAATAAAAACTACGTTTGGACGTCAATTTCCCGTTTTGGGAATGTTTAACTGAATATTGAATGAGAAGCGTTATTTCCCGAGATCGAATCATGATGAAAACAACCGATGTTCGTACACTGTAAAGAGAGGTGAGACATCGTTCCTTTGAATTGAGTCTAGACAATACATTGATTTGGAAATTGTCATTTCGAACCTGGAGTAAGTGTTAAAAGCTCCGTATGCTACGCAACACTTGGGCTTAGAAACCACTACATAGTTCATTTTTGTTTTAAAAAAAGATAAAAATAACAAAGTAAATAAAATGTGAAACGTCTTCCACTTCGCTTGAATATGATCAGATCCACGACGCTTGAAGGCATTTCTCCGCGACATTCAATTATTGATTGGGCTAATGAAAAATGCATGCGTCGTTCTCCAACTCTCGTTCTCATTCGAAACTCTGTCCTCTCAGTTTATTCAACAGAAAACTACTTTTGTTTCCGTAGGTTGAGAGAGTGGTCGTAAATTACGGTCTCCCTCCTTCCTCCTTTACTCTTCGCGCCGTCTCTATGTGCAAGGGATCATGATTCGAGATAGTGGCATCAAGCTATCCCTGTAGGTTTCATGAAAGTTTGCAACACTTGCTCTAGGGAGAAACAAGTGATATACGAGGGAAAAAACTGAAATTACTTGGCCACAATATGTGACTATTTGTTTTGCTTCCGTGTCCCATGTTTAGGAATATGGTTCGTACACTGTCGCCTTTCTCGATTGCCTCACATTCACGTGCTCTGAATGTAAAAGACGAATGTAAAATATTCATCTGTATCTCCCAAACGGTCCCTGTTTCCGAGTTGATTTAAACTTGCTAAATTATTTCTGTAAGTTTACTTTGTGATCAACCTTCATATTTTCCTACACGTACTTGTTGTCTGAAGAACAAAATAGAAGATCGAATCATATGCTATACCATTTAAAGGTGTGTGGATTTTGACATATTAATCAACAATTGAAAAGTCGAGAATAAAAAGTAAAGGTTTCAGGTTACTTCAGCGCGTATTTCGTTTCCGTACTATTGAATGTTTTTCTTTTAAGCTCATAATTTAATTCAATTCAATTAATTCATAGTATTTAGGCACCTACAGTTCTGACCAGAATGAAGTCAGGGAAAAGAGTCGCTCAGGGACTTAGTTGAAGATATCATATCATTTGCAAAATATGACTGAGGAGAAACCTTGGAAAAAGATATTCGGCGAACCCTAGTATCAAACCCAGAACCTTCCGAAAACGAAGCTTCTACCCTCTGAGGCAAGCCCTTGCGAATGCGAATTTTTACATGGAACAAACAACTTTAGATTCAGCAAAGAAGATACCTAACCAGTGCTATAGGTACGTGGATAAAACTTTGTTATATGATCACACGGGACAGAAGAACTTCAAAAACTTGTTCAACATTAAAACAATATCTATACAAGTATAAAACTCAGGATGTAAATTGAAACGGATGGAGAGTTGCCATATAAAGACATTTTGATTCACAAGGTGCCAGAAGGAAATCTAAACCATAAAGTCTACAATAAACCAACGTATTTATTTAAGGCTGAATCAAAGTAGGTTTTCCCGCCTTTTTCGCTTTTTGTCAATAATTCAAATTTGAGTGCAGTTGAACAGAAAATAACTTTCACAAACTACGGCTTGTTACATACTTGAATAGTAAATAGAATTAATTTGAAATAAAAGTTAAGAGAAAATTCAAAACTATGTCAACACACTTTTGGGACATGGAACTATCCCAAATGTCTATTGACATAGTTTTGAAGTTTCTGTTAAGATTTCGTTAAAGATTAGTGATATTCATTAATGTCGTAAGAAACAAACTATAGTTTGTGAAAGTTATTTTCTGTTTAATTGCACTCAAATTTGAATAATTGACGAAAAATGAAAAAGACGGGAAAACCTACTTGGATTCAGCCTTAAATGCCAATTCTTATCACCATCCGGCTCAAAAACAGGCAGTTATTTCCTTATTAATACATAGGATATAGCAAATATCGGATGAACATCAAACAATGTGTATCACCTGCTTATCAAAATTTAAGGAGTAGTGGATACAACAAAAAATATAAGGTGGTAAATAAAAAATATAATATATTAAGCTTCACAACCAAACAGCTTAAAGAAAAAAGATGGTAGAGGAAGAGGTTGATAACAGTAAGCGTTATGCAGTGTTGCTATTTGAGAAATATATTCGTAATAAACCGGGCATTTAAAAAGTATACTATGTAATGCGTATTTGCGTCATATAAGGAAATAAAATAGATGGTCATGAACCGGAAGGACACACTTGATCTTAGAATGCCGAGAGTTTAAAAATAAAATATGAATGTGGCAGTGTGATAATAATTGTCCAGGCTGGCTGTGCAGTGCAATGCAGGTTAAAAGAGCATATTAGAGCTCTAAGTATGATTAATTGGAAACGTCAACTATTACAGAGCATTCAATAGAACAGAAACATACACGTTGAAGAAACGCAAGTAATACTTCCCGGAAACAGAGTTCCCAACAGTCCCAGTTAGCATGCCAGCTTCAAACAAAGTTGTCAGTCACTTGCTTTGAGCTTGCTCAAGTTGATATTGTGTTGAACATAATACAGAAGAATGAAACAAACTTGTTGAAATAACGTAAGTGGAATGTTTGTAAAAGTAACCTATTTCAAGCTTGTTGAAAGAAGCAGCTATGCAAGGAAGCTTGAAAACCTTATTATATGTTTAAATTTTGTTTCGTTGTAGTTTGGCTAGGACTGTTTCGCCGTAGGCTAATCTTCGCCAACTCCATCTTTTTACTACAGGCGTCTCTTGCGATCTGTTGAACTAAGTTTAAATAGCGCTTGGAAAGTGAGCTACTGCGTGTAATTCCGTGGTCAGGTGACTATAGGATTAGTGTGTCAGTGGACCTCCGTTCGATTTGCACCTACGGCAACGGTTTTCTTCCTTTAAGAAGTATATTATGTTTTTCTTTCTTGTCCCAACAACGCTATTTCAATCTTGATTCTTGTAAACTAGACTGCTTAATTAAACCTTGTTTAAACATCTTTGGCTTGATTTGCTAAGCATGCATCAAATTGTCTTAGTTTTTATAGTAAGTTTGATTTGTTTTTGAGCCAGATCGAAATTGCTACGTGGGTAGAGGTTCTTGAATAAGTGAAAATTGAGTTGAATATGACAAACTAAAATAATTAGTGGTTTTGTACTTACAAGTAACAGTCCCGGAGTTACACATTCAGATTTTGATGCAACGCTCATAGTTGACAGTCTTCAACGTGAAAAGAAATAGGGTGAGATCCTACCTTTGGCAATTCTACCCAGAAGTAACAAGATGATAGGAAAGCTATGTGATTTCCTTAATGAAATGTACCGCGTGACTCATATGATTTCTACAGATTTAACGGAACATAAATGTAACCATATCAAATGTAAACCAGAAAATGTTCAGCATCTCTGACGCACGCTACATACTCCTTCCGCCATCTTGGATACAACGTTTTTCTCAAATGGGAATTGGGACAAGTGACATACCCAGTTATCTCAGATAGTCAATGGTGCAATTGTTTTACCGTATATCTAACCGTTCTCAAGTTTTTGCGTGTTGCATTTTACATTAGGTATGTATCTAACTGCCTGTTTAATTTCCACATCATTTCTACAGATTATAAAGAACATATATACCCATATGTATCTATGAGACCAGGTACTACATCTATGACGCATGCTGCGTCAGCCATCTTTAATGCGCAAGGCTATTCCGATTTGTGTTTTCGAGATTTTTTCAGTTATCAGAGGAGAATGGAAGGTACCCTGAATATATGCCTTACCCACTACTTTCCCAATTTTGCCCCCAGAAAAGGTGCTCGTCAAAGGGCGGCATTCTCCATATACAGGTATGTGACGGATTTTGACCATAGATAAGTTTTCAATACACTAAAAGCAAAATAGTAAGCTAAATGATAAATGTAATTTAAAGCGTTACATATTCAGTTCTTTATATATGACATGTGTTCTACAGGGAGCCAGATTGAACTCTAATAATTGCACAGATAAATAGTATTTATATTTCATCATGTTTTACTCTACGTTATGACCGCTTAAATCCCCACCATGGCTTACCGATTTATTGATTTTATTCATGTAAAAGCTTAGGCAACACGTATTGTGGACATTATAATGAATAAAAAATACATAATACGTATGTGATCTTTAAACTTTTCAAACTGTACATGTAACTTTCGCTTTTTCGAGGAATATATGGAATATGTTTTCCAGTAATTAAAGAGTATTAAATTGAAATAAGCTTTTTAATACTCTTGGCACGAGATGCAATGTTAAAATGACTTCGTTAATAACGTTTTATCCATGAGTTTTCAACGTATGTTTACTACCGGGGAAACAGAGAGATATGACGTATTAAACCCATATATTTATGAATGGTTCGCTCTACCTCACTCTACTCACAAGGGAACTATGTCAACTTATCAGTCGATAATTATATGAAATATGTTCGTAGGTTTTAACCTGTAATGAGCAAAAATTACATCCATAGACCCAACCGTTTTGAAAATTTTCAATAAGAATTTTTACAAACCTGGATTTGTGCCTATTGTACATAGATGGAATATGTGTAAAGACATTTGTCGTATTCAAACCGCTGCGGGAATCTGACCCAACCTTTGGGTAATGACAGTAGGTGAAAGACTACACCTGGTGGGGTATGAGTATCGTGATCGCCATCTTGAAAGTCGTCATCTTGGATTGAGCTCGAGAATTCGAGGGTACTATGATATATCGTTGCCACCTAAGTATATGTTTATTTGATTAGAGATAGATATTCTGAAATTAGAAATTTGACCTTTCAGATCATGTGCTTAATATGGCGTACACACAAAGCCTGTTGTTATTTTCCAAACATCTAAAGCTCTATTAACCAATTTACTTTATTAACATATGACACAGACATAAGTACTTGCTTCAGTTACTTTAATAACTCTACAATCATATCTATTTTTGAATGACCAGTTTCAGAGCCCCTATCTCTTAAACATATAAGCGTAGATGACAAATGTTTTCATAATTAAATTTTCGGGAGCAAGCTACCCATAAAATGATATATTGCATGACCCTCTTCCTATTTGAAATTCTCGAGCTGAATCCAAGATGGTGACTATGAAGATGGCGGCCATGATACTCTTATCCCCATCAGTGCAGCTCTTCATCTAATGTTATAATCCAAATATTGTATCAGATTCCCGCAAAGGTATCAATCAACACAACAAGCGCCTTATATTACCATATGCAAATAGGCACAAAGCGAAATTCCTAAACATTCCTATCTAAAATTTTCAAAAAGGTTGGGTGTATGGATATTATTTTCGTTCATTACAGGGTAAAACCTAGCGGGGAAAAAAATCATGCAAATATCGGCTGATCAGCTTAAATAATTCCCTTGTCAGTGTGCGCGAGCCTAAATAAATGAATTTAGTACGACATACAAATTTCTGCATCGTTTCCATCGTTTTGCTTTGCTCCAACTGGCTTTTTAGGTGTGCTGCTATTTCTACATACTAAGAATAAGTCTATGTTTCTCTCTACTTTTTGTGAAATAAATGTCCTGACAAACTTAATCATATCTTCTTAGTTATATGCTCAGTATGTAATGTTAATATTTTTTCTATCAGTTTCATGCCATTGTGCTTCAAACGCAATTAAAAACAACAGAAAGGAACACAAAAGCTGAAAATTCTACGGTTGCCCACGCACTAAAGGATTAATGACTGCTCTGAAGCATTGTGACATCATTGTCAATGGAGGCTTTGTAGCTTTAGTATTGGGCTTCGAGTGAGCTTAATTCGGATTAGTGAGGATTTCCAGTAGCAACAGCTGCATATGGCAACCGCCTGTTTTGTTCCATAAGAGGAAGAGAAATGGGGTAAATATTGCTCAATATCTCCTTCTCTAATAGCCTCTTGACTTCTCTTAAATGCTTGTTTACGTAAAATCTGTGTACTTGCTGCTATTATATGTAGAACACAGGGTACTTGTTTTGTGAAGTTTCTATGATACAAAACCATAGGTTCCCAGAATTTTGTATCTGGCGCTTTGTAAATCTTGGAAACTCCCAATTTGTGGAGTTTCTTGAAGTTGATGGAGGATCCTTTACCATCATTTTATGATGTCAGGATATTAGAATGATCTTCAGAGAGCAGTATAGTGCAATAATAATTGATGCAAGTTTTGTCCGGCAGTTTTGAAAGTTAAATGAAAGTTAATAGATACTATCCATACTCGTTATGTACCTCAAGAAATAATAAAAAGGCCACTCTCTTTAGCTGTTATTGGAATGTTTAAGTCCTGAATTTCTGCTATGTGGTAACGTCGCAACACCGGGAGTGGACACTGAAGTTTTAAAATCGCTTACTTGATTAGTGTAGTTTTTCGAATACAAAGATTTAACAAGAGAACAATATTTACTATCTATCTAGTTGTTGTGTAGTGAAAAATGTGTGTATAAAAGTAAACAAAGCTATTCTTTCACTCTTATTGATCATAAAATAAGTTGTAACACAGTGTAACACAACACACTTGTAATCAATAGCGATAAAGTATTGCTTGTTTTCACTTGGGACGTTAAATTATCTCTTTTAAAACATTTAACAAATTATCGAATATGTGTTTCACATGCCGTATATAGAATGTAACAAGGTAGCAATTTACGATCTTTGCTTTTTTCCATTAGTATGAGTTAGACTGGATGGAGTTGAATTGGATTTTTTAAAGGCTTTTAGCTAGACTGGAAGACAGTAAACATTTTCATGCGTGCAGCATCATGGCACTTGTTTTCATTTTGTTCATACTGCTGACGACATTGATTTGAACCCCGTAGAAAATAAATTTTAATTATTATTACACTTTTTTCACACAGCTCCATCACCTATGTTGGTATTGCATGGACGTCTTAATTTGATTGGTGTAAAATGCACAGAATGTTGGATTAACAGAAATACGACGATTGCTACTGATGTAATATGAGTGTACGTACAAATAATTAGAAGAACTCCAAGGTTTAGTTTAATAGTCATATAAAGAGTACAGGGGAAGAACAATCAAAGTCCATTTTTGAAAGTTGTGAGAAAAAGCACATTTTTAGGTGTAAGCACTTAAATTTAAATTTAGTTTTGGCCCTTTGGCACATTATTGGTCTATGCCAAAGTGGCTAAAGGCCAAAAAGAAATCGAAATGCAAGTGATTACAACTTAAATTTTGTGTTTTCTCACAACTGTCAAAAATGGACTTTGATTGTCTTTTACCTGTACTCTTCATATTAAAATCCACCAGATGTACAGGGTGGTTCTGTATTGTCGTGTTGGTCTCATAGCCTGGAAAAGATTTGAGGTAGATTTATGAAAAAAATATTATCATATGTGCATATTCAGATGCAAATTGTATTCAACAAACCAGTGGCCTCGAGGCCACTTTTTAGGAGATCAACTTGAATATTTTAATAAGAAGTGGGATAGTTTTTCATTTCACCCGAAAGTCCAATTCAAATGGGATAATCCTGAAGGAAACATTTTTTTCCATATTCACAAGTTTTGTAATTAAATTATCTAATTTTAATGATTTCAAAGTTGCTTCTATGCAGTTTATCAATTAGTAGTAACTTCCAGATTATTTAATGTAAAACAATGAAACAAAAAAGAAACAGCATAAGTTCATATACAAAAATTGAATTATGGTTTTAAGAAAATCAGTAGTGTCTTCAGAACAGAGTTTTTCTGTTAAGTTGTAAAACGGTGGAGTTAATCAAACTGTTTATCGTTATACGCTGTTCAAGTCGACGTCATTGTCATGCGATATCCTAGCAACCAGCTCGACTGGCTTTATACACACGGAGTAGCGCATAAGTTTAGTGTAGATGAAAAAGAGAAAATTGTTTTCTTAACATATTTATAACATTTAACAGTTATATTATACATTACAATATTACTACATGCTTTACGTTTGACTGCATATAGTATGCTTTATGTCAGACTTGTAAATTATTTAGATTCCCAAAGAAAAGAAGACATTAATGTTACGGGCGAAGATGTGCAGTCCATTTACAATCCATTTTGTTTTAGATTTGGCAATTCTATTTTGCTTCAGAAAATCCCTTTGTTAATATGTAAAGCTTCTAGTAACAATATTAAATGACTTTGTGTATATTTATATTTTAATATGTTAATTGCTTTCAAGGGATCATAGAAGACTTGTTTGTTGTCCTCGGTCTCTTTAGGATCAACTGGACGGCATGGTAGCATTTATAGTTCATATAAATTCTAGATATAGTGTCTAATTAACGTTTTACTAACGCATTTTCAGTAATTGTTGATATTTTTTACAACAGATTCTCAATCGATATTCACGCGACCGATAGGTACTTTACCCATTTAGAACATGAATGATGTAATGTTTCGTCTGTCGGATTAAATAACGGAGAAAAGACTGTAATGCATAATTCTCAAAATTCTAACGGAAACTGCAATTATCAGGCAAAAGTGTTAAAATAGATTTATTATATGTTTACCTACAAGGGGTTGCATAACTACTTTGTATGGAATCTAGAAAATAACTACGAGGACAAATTCCATGTATTCAAATGAACTATAGTGAATTCTGAGACTTACGGTGTAACAGTGTTAGTAACGATAAAGCCAGTGTTCGATTTGCTATAAATTACGAAGGGGAGATACTAACGCTAGTGGTTGCTGGTAAGTTGCAGCATATTACCTGTTTGGGTAGAAATACAAAGATGTTATCCCTGGTTTGGATAATATTCAAAATCAACAACCGGAGATGAAATTCTTACGCACCAGGAAAAATTCCCGGCATGCCCCAAGGCAAATCGAACACTGGATAAAGCTGTATCTTTGAATACATATGGCACAATATTAGCATTTTATTTGCACAATATTTGCAATGGCTAGTAATACTGCAAGCTTCTCTGAAACCCGGTGCTGATAATTATGTTACCGAAAGAAAACTATGTTTGATTTGAAATTACTTTTCTATTTTTAAGTTAGGAAAACCTGTATCAGGCGTAGCTAACTTCTTCCTATATGTTTGCCATTATATGATGATGACGGGCCACACACGTTTAGACAGTACTTGAATAAAAATAAACTCGGCAGTTTTTCAAGGCAATAGATGTATTTAGTTACTATCTTCGTAAAATCATTTTACTTTGGGACTAATAATATATTCGTAGAATACTTAATGTGATCTCAGCGGCCAGCTATCCTGACTGTGGTTTCTTCCAGGGCTTATCCTCAGCCACGCCAGACAATTGCCGCCAGGACGGTACCATCAACTTAGGCCCTAGCCAACTCTTTCCGGTATCCTTTTACCCTGAGTCTTAGATGCTTGAAGGCCATAAATATATTTAAATTCAAACACTTTATTGTAATTATAAGCTCTAAAAGTAATTTTTATTACATATATTATAAGTTACTGTAGTTTTTATCTTATCACGGGCCTCACAAATTACATGACGGGCCGCTTGCAGCCCATGACCTTTCTGTTGGCCATTCCTGACCTATATTATGGTTTGTTTCATAGCACTTGAAACAGTGTTCTAGAACATTACATGGGCGTAACAAAAGTGATCGGTTATTTACTGAGTTTGAAACTAAAAAAAAAAAGTTGTCTATACATGAAATAATGAAAACAAATATGCTTAGTCTTTGTACTCAGTGACCATAATTTAGTCGATTCATCTCTTGGTAACTTTACAAAAGTGAATCTTACCTCTAAATGTTCGCGTGTACCAAGGTAATATATGTGTTTGGGCAGACAGTTATCCAGAAGTTGGTTTTAGAAGGATCCACTGATTTAAGGGGGGGGGGGGATCAAAGGTGTGTCTGGGCATGCAATGGATATATTAAATGTACATAATCATGCCTAATATTATATTAATTCTGCAAAACTCTGAATTTGGAGGAGGTCGGACCCCTCGGACTCACCCGCTAAATACGTCTTAGTATGTTTCATTCAGTAATTTCCTTGCAAATTCGGACGTGGTGATTTATCTTTTACTCCATTTAGTCACTATATAGTACTCCATTATATAGTGACTTTGACAATATTACTTTCATCTTTGCAAAAAAAATTACAAACGCGTAATATGATAAGGCCATTGGTATAGTGCAACAGGTGGGTTGTCAGATTAAATACGATATTTCTTCTAATAGTTTATGAGATCCGTAACACTTTTATTGTCAAACTGAACTTTGAAGTAAGTACATAATAACAAATATCACTTAAAATGTTTATATTTACAGAGCACAAGCCTACTTTTGAAATCTGTCTCAAAATCCTATAGAGATCAAATGGAATGTTTCCTAGGCAACCGTTTGTTTAAAGCCAATATGGTGGCCCCACAACTCTTAGTAGCAGACGACTTTAACAGCGTATTGAGATTTTAAAAATCAATCTACAAGAACTAGTCAGTCGCACCTAAAAACAGGAAGGTTGGGGTAATCCATTAAACAAACAATGAGGAATGCGAAAATCCTATCCATTCTTTCCTCCGATGTGTTGTTTTATTTCCAGAGCAAAACAACTTAAAAGAAAGTTATTCAAGGGAGGGCATATTGAAATCAAGAACGAAAATTCTATTACTGTGATCTCATGAATCAAATTGTATAGGAATTGTGTGTAAACATGGTTGAAATAAGATTCCAACGGGTATCCTTAACTTTGATTGCGTAGTTTCGGCCTACTACGCGTTCACCCATTCACTTACAATCGAAAATAACGCCTTTTTCCAGGTGACGCCCAATGAATCAGAATGTCGAAAACGCGGCCAAAAATGAAAAGTATTGTGTACGACAAACGGTAGCTTTAAACTACTGCTCAAACAATGATAAAAACCTAAAATGGAGTATAATCTGATTCCAAATCCAACCGCATAAGTTTCATTCACTTTTAGACCCTAAAGAAAATTAATTTTGTGAAAGGTTTGCATATTTCGTTTTCTGTTGCTACGATACGAATGAGTCAGTAAACATTAACTTGCAACCATGTAATCTTTTAATTCAACGTGTTAATGGCTCTTCTGTATGCTTAGTCTCCCTCTATTTCAATTGTTGATGATTACAGAAACACGAAAGTTAATATTACCTTCTTGTAAAATGGATAAGATAGTAATTATGAAATTATACGATATTAAGTGATTATAAGAACTTTGTTAAACTAAGATATTTGACTAAAAAGAAGCTGTGACATGATATACTCTGCAGTCAAATGTCTGGGCTAAAAGTGCTCAAAAGAACTTATCACTACAGATTATAATCGCTCATTAACTACTATCTTACTCACTTTCGAAAGTTTAATGTTCTTCGTCATCCATAATTTTTGAAAATCGGAATAGAAGGTGGGTGTTCCGCAGAAGTCATTCTGAAACAAAATATCAAACATTTATTTGTTCCTTGACGCAATATACACAGAACGCAATAACAGGAGGCAACAGAGCGGTTGTATTGCGGCAAAGCGCAAATGTATCTTGTGTAGAGTGTTTTCCTCATTGATAGAGGAGAAAAGGCTCCGTAGAGTACTGGGTAGTATCATAAGCGATCAAACGGTTACTGATCTTCTGTTTGATATCATGCGGAGAGTGACTTTCAAAAGATGAAAAGGTTGAAAGGAAAGTCACCTGATGAAACACACTTTTACGGGCACATGAACGATTCTTGTTTTAAAATAAGCTCCTGTTTGTATTTAAAATTGATTCAATGCACATCCAAGATACAGAATAAACCTTATTGACAACGGCGTAAGAGATACGTGCGTCCACGTTAAAAAGTAACTGAGGCCAAAAGTTTATTCATTCACGTGTTCAACCACCTCTTTTGCAGTTCACCTTAGTAAACTTAGTAATTTCTACCATTTCGTTCCATTAATATACATTGAATAATAAAAAAATAAAATTATTTATTGATTCGTTTTGAACTTAATTTCTGACAAAATCATTAAGATTTTAAATCCAAACTGTATTAAAATTCTAAGTGTGAAGACTGCAATATCAAAACTGTCATGTTCGTTAAGAACATAGCAAAAGTCATCACATTTCAAACATAAATAATTCTAGATTTACTAATCTTTTTATATTTTGAGGATGGAAATATGGTTTCCAATTCTGGAATTTTATTATAAACAGATTTTATTATAAACATATTATAAACAAAACAATTTTATTTTTAGAATATTATAAATTTTCTAAAAAAATAGTTATTCGGAACATATCAGTGTTGATTTTACTCACTGGAAATATGACATGTAGTTTATCATAATCGTCAGAAATAGAAAACACACAGACACACACGGAGGGAGAGAAAGAAGGAAAAAGAAAGAAATGGAGGAAGGGACGTAAAGAGAAAACCAAGAAAGAACAGGAGAGAGAAAGTAAGACCAATGAAAACTAACATGAAATATTTCAAATAGTTCTTTAGTTCATCACATACCCGCATATCTCTCTTTCAGAAGATAAATCTCTTCACTTTCGTAGATTCAAACTCTTACCACCTGTTACTAGTTCATAAGTTATTGACCAGATGTGGTAATTTTTCTCTCTCTTATACACACAAATTCAACGTTAAACGTTAGTATGGCTTTCATGTGTATTAAAACAAAGTGTAGTGCAGTATAAAGTGTAGTCTTTTAATCTGGAGGACTAACTTCCATTACCAGTCCTACCGAAGATTGCATTGATGTGAAATTACACTTGTAAGGGATTGTATCTACACAAGTGAAGAGATGATAGCGTGAAGAGCTCACACGATCACTATTAAACACATATAACATGAACTATGTTATAAATAAACCTACCAGAATAACAGAGCACTCAAAAACAGCAATCGATAAAATATTCACAAACACTCAAGACAACATTTCATATGATATTATAAACGGATTATCAGATCACACGAGCCAAGTACGATACAAACAGACCAAACTATTGTAGACACACACGCAATCCAGGAATTCAGAAATTATAATGCAGCAATCAAAGGTTGTTGAAATACATAAGAAACGTTTTTAGCATGTTATAGAAATCAAATAAGAAAAGCTAAGTGTGATTACTACACTAATAAAATTATGCGAACTAATAACAGAACACGGATGATCTGGAATGTTGTAAAAGAAAATGTCCAAATTAAAGACAAAAGAACACACCCTAACATAAACTTAAATATAGATGGAACAATAATAAAAGACCCGCGACAAGTAAGCGAAACTTTAAACAAGTCCTTTACACGAGTTGCAGAAACTTTAATAAAGACACCAAACAACAACATATCGGTCTTACAAATACTGCAAACATCTAAACCGGAATTCGAACACTATATATATTATGCCTATAACCGAAAGTGAAGTGTTTAACGACAAAATAACACATACCTGACACCTATCATACTTACCTATACAATGAATGCCTAAGCAATAATACCTTCCCTTCCCAGTTAAAAGTAGAAAAAAAATAGTATCAATTTACAAAAAAAAGGAGATAAATCGCTTGTACAAAATTACATGCCTATATCTTTACTTTCTATATTTGATACGATTCTCGAAAAAATAATAAAGAAAGATTAATAGGATTTCTGACAAAACATAACGTATTTTGCAAAGAACAACATGGATTTGTTCCCCAGAGAAGCACAAGAACTGCAAATTACACCTTCATTGACTATTCTACGGGCTATAAATAAAAATAATTTAGTTTTAGGTATATTCTATGTCCTTAGTAAGGTATTTGATCTTGTAAATCACCAAATACTGCTTTAAAAACTAGAACACTATGGAATTAGATGAAAGACATTATAATTGCTCCAATCCTACCTCACAAACAGAAAACAAGCAGTTGAAGTCACACATAATACAGAAGGGAAAGAGACAAAACTTATATCAAAAGAAATGACAATCCAACATGGGGTTCCACTTGGATCAATATTGTAGGACCCTTATTATTTTTAATATAAATAAATGATATTCCTACGTACACAAGAGTACGCAAGAGCAGGTAATTCTATATGCTGATGACACGAGCATCATTGTTAAAAGACAAGATATACATGACTTACGCGCAAATATTGGCAGAATATTAGAACAAACTAAAAGTTGGCCCGACAGTAACAGTCTAATACTAAATGCCACAAAAATGCAATACATGCTTTTCCATACAAAACAAAATACTGTTATAAAACATATTAAAAATTATGCAGCCTTTTTAAATATGAACATAAACACCGAAACACTACTTTTAGGAATATCAATACACGAAAATCTTAAATGGAACAGCCACATAGCCCAGGTAAAAAAAGTTAATTCTAAGTTGTTTGCTCTAAGAATGCTAAAAGAGACATTAAGTACAAACACATTAATTCAGGTTTATTATGGACTTATTTATCCAATAATAAGTTATGGTATCATATTCTGGGGCAACGCATCAGCAACAGCATCAAATTTCTCTAAACAAAAGAACTCTTTAAACAATATAGAATACTGCCTCTTTGTTCTTTATATCTTTATGAAATAGCTTTATATACAAAAATAAATATACATTTATAAGAAAACATAAATATGGTACTGGAAAAAAAGAGGTAAAATTGCAATATTTTACAAGACGGGCCTAGTCATATGGGTGTCAAAATATACAACCAGCTGCCAACACGTATAAGAAATGAAGAAAACATAAATAGATTCAAGAAGCAGTTAAAGGAATACTTGCTGGATAATGTATATTGCGATGCAAAAGAATTCTTACTATAAAATTTCACAGCACCTCAACTAACTACTGCATATATCACAAATTCATTGTTTATATTACACATTTTTTTTCTATGTTAAAAACTTATTGTCTATTCTATATAACATTTTAATATAACATTTATGAAATACATGTTCAATACCATTTATTAGTGACTATTATTATGTATTTTGTAAAACTATTATGTATTATGTATTACTAATATGTATAGATTTGTTTACAAATCTGTATAGGAAATTTATTGTCCATATCACAAATGTTATTGTGTACATTACAATATGTTTAAAACTTATTTGAATGTACTTCACAAAACATAAATATCGTGTAATAGCATTGCTAGTGTCTGAACTCTCCAAAAATTGAAATATGAAAATTGAAATTGACTTGAAATTGAAATTGATGTAATTTCTGAAAGAGATGTGAAATATAAATCATAGGGCGGTTTGGAGACTACAAAACTCTCTCCCTGTATATATATATATATATATATATATATATATGTATGTAACCTACGGGATCATCTTGTTTTGTTAAGGTAAACTCCGAACTACTCCGTTCAATGAACCCCCAACCAAATTTTTACCCAGAAACATGTGAACAAAAACCATGAGTGCCAACCATTCGTCAACTCTGAATCTTATGCTAGAAGTATCTAAAATATCTCGAGTTCCAATGCAACAAAATATTTTAATCTAATCGCCAACTTTGGAGGCAATCTGGAAAGAAAAGTAAAGCATAAAAAGTTTCTAAAGCATTGACACAAAATTAATAAGAAATAATTTCTGTTACTCTTCTATTCCTAGAAATATAAGAGTTTTGATATTGCTATTGCTAAGTTTTTCTTTCTTAAATTTCGTATCTGAGAGAGAGAATGGTTGAAACTCATGGTTTTTGTTCACATGTTTCTGGGTACAAATTTGGTGGGGGGTTCATTGAACGGAGTAGTTCGGAGTTTACCTTAACAAAACAAGAATATTCCGTAGGTTACATATACATATATATATATTATACATATATATATTATACATATATATATTATACATGTATATATATAGTGAAACTTCTAGTAACGGACACCTCTATAAAGCGGACACCTCCCGTAACGGACATATTTTGTAATCTCCGACCATCGCTATAAGAAGAAACGTATTGGCAAACCTCTATAAAGCGGACACTGTATTGCGAATACGGACAGTGTTTTCTGTCATTTATAGGCAATATTTTCCTCCGTATAACGGACACTTTCATAGTGATTTAAGGATAAACCGCGGATTGTCATATGCCTACTGTCATGTAGAATGGTTGAACAAATTGCCTTCCACAGTTCGTAATTACAGTATGAAAAACATTTTCAACGCTGATGGAATTGGACATTTTTTCGTGCACTTCCGGCTAAACAATATGCTTGAACGGAGAAACGTACTCCAATCGGATGGTAAAATAGCCAAAGAGCGGCGCAAGACATCGAAGAGGAAATGGAAGAGAAGAAACCGTGTGAAGTTAAAAATTGCACAAAAGACAACAATTTCTCAATTTTTAGAGCATTTCTACTTCTATTTCTCTCTCTCTCTCTTTTACTTTCTCCATGAAAAAGTCACAAACATACGGAAGATGTAATATGTTGTAATTATCGAAAAGGGCAAAAAAAAAAAAAAAAATGAAATGTTATTTGTAAGTTGTGCCTTGAACATAAAGTTCAGCTTAGACGGAGGAGGGTAATGTAAGAAAGATTTTAGTTATATTCATACAGTATAACTGCTTAATCCACCAGTGTATACTCTTTGGTTGTATATGACTTTGCTCACTAATTTATGTAAGAAAATATTGAAACCTCTGTAAGGCGGACACCTCTCTATAGCGGACAATTTTCGATTCCCCGTGGCTGTCCGCTTTAGAGAGGTTTCACTGTAATCCTTCTTTGCTGTGCCTATCGTACTGGAACCCTTCACTCTCAATTTATATTTTATTTGCATACAATTTCGTGCCGCTTTTCCCTTTCATTGTATCCATTCATAGTTATCTGTAAATACGAGTAAAAAATCTTTGTGAACATTCATTCTGTTCTTTGTTTATTTGCGAGGAAGAACAGACAGAGACTTCTTCACCAGCAAAATTCATTGGATAAGAAACCGTAAGTTGGGTGGACTAAATGTTTGGCGTTGTGAGTCGCCTGCAGTGTGTACCAACAAACTGCTGTGCCTGGAGGTCACAGAACTTGCTCAATGAATATTCTACTGGCTTTCAGGTACTCATTGGCCATCGGCTTGACTGGACATGAATCCCATTGGTACCTCTGGGATGTTGGGCAGATCTCACGAAATGTTTTGGAGCCACACCCAATAAGCATAACTTGGGTACGGACAGTCGTTGAACGTAGTTGAATGAATATGCTCACGCACAATGACTTCAACAACTTGTTGACTGCATTACATAAGTAGCCGCTGTTCTTGCGAAAGTTGTGCCTACATAGTATACTTAGCTATCTCTAATATTTTGGCATCTCACTCAAAGTCAGGAAGGACGTAAGCCATAGTGCTGTTATCGCCCATACAATTCATTTTATCTTTATCTCACTCAAAGCTAAAACTAAAACTATCTCACTCAAAGGTTTTATAAAACTAAAATATTATTATGATTTCTACAGCATTAATTTCTATAAATCCTTAAAGGTGTAATTATGCTACTTACTTCCACCAGAAAGAAAATCAGTCAGTAGTTTGCATGTGTTGCGTATTTATTAATGTGAAAGTCAATAGAAAATTATATCATATTCAGAATGCCGCTTATAGCGTTTCATGTTTGATATCCAGAAATGAAAAAAAGGTGGATTACAGAAAAAGACTTAACTCGACGTAGACTCACGTCACATACACATGCACATGGGTTTCATGCTATGGATGTGAGTGTGTGTTCTACTTTCAGCGTGACAGCTTTGTGCAATGACCATAAAACCTACCTCTTTAATTTCTCTGGTTGCGTATAATCACTCTTCTCTCTCGCTAAAACCTCACAGCTCTTTGAGACTGCTGCGCTGTGGGATGTTTTCTGTTAGCGTTGAAGTGTTTTCAGGTTCCTCACTACCAGAACCGATGGTCAAATGTGAGGGGGAAGTAATCGATGTCAGATTCGCAGACACGATTTGCGTGATGACGTGTTTCTAATGAGATTTTTCTTCTTTCCTTTTTCTCACTATGGTCATTTACAAATCCCGTGTAAAATTTCTGTTGAAAGTATTCTTAATTGATTATAAGCTGATTATATAGCCTAATTATAAACTTTAGAATAGATAATTTTTAAGTACTTGGTTAGAGTTTGGTTATCTTAAGTTGTTTCATGGATAATGTTTGATTGTTCTAGTTGTTTCTAAATATATATTGGATTTAATTGAAGTGATATTGCATATAATATTATTAAGCGTTATTTCATAAAACCATAACTTGTTAGTAATGAGGTGCTCGAATCTTGAATATACATTGTCTGAAATTAAAAAAATGCAACATCGGAATTTTGACCAGGGTGTAACATGTGAAGGTCGCTTGAAGGTCATCCGTTGTAACGTGACGCAGTAAGACCAACACCACTGCACTTGGACCTATTGTGATTGAGCTCCGACAAGTGTAACGTGCTCCAATAATCTGAGTCCGCAAGGGTCACGTTCAGGTTTAGTCATGCCATGACGCTATATACGATTTCTTTGTATAGGCCTAGTTAACACTTCACCTTCACAGTAGAACACATTTCAGGAATATTCCATTATAGCTCCCAATATTCTCAGAATGTTCCTGGAATGATGGCAATATGGCGGTATTAATTCCCAGTGTAAAAACTATTGAGAGCTGAAGTACAATTGAAGAATTTGATGGAATAAGAGCGTGAGGGAGGTTACGTCCTTTTCCCAACAAATGCATAAATGGCTTCTACCATTCTTGAATAGTCTGATGTCAAACTTTCTACTCAATATCTTGATTCTAGATGTCAGGGCAGCTGTTTTAATCAGGTGTGACAATAGCCAAAACAGAGTATCCTGAAAGCATATTATCCCTTAGCAGTTGCTAATACTGTTTGTTACCTTCCACAAACTATAAGTTTCCAACCAAAAGCTATGTGCCATATTAAGTGATAAATATGAGTGAAATCCACTTTTCTCAAAATGCTTCTTCCCGACTTACGCCCTTATTCCATCAAACTCATCAGTTTTAAAATAATAATATTCTTTTTATCTACCCAAGGAGAACATGGCCAGGATCCATGTTGACAGATATAAATGAAATGTTTTATCAACATAATAGGTTTGATTGAAAATAAAGACTACGAATAATTATTTTAGATCAAGGTATGTCAGAAAACTGTTTATATTGTTATATTCTTCATATAGTTTTCTTAATACTGGAAAACAATGAATGAATGATGAATGTTAATGTTGGAATGGTTGGCATATTGAAGATGTCAAATACTAATGAAGATAATTTCAGTGTGTTATTACGAAACCTGATCCAATATAATGAAACATATAAAGCCTAAATGTTTTTTTAAGAGTTCTAGATAGTATGAAACTTAAAATGTGTTTGATTATAAGTCTCACTTTACTACGACCCATCTCACATAGGAAGGATCCTAACATAATGAATAAATATGACTTTTATATTGAGTTGCTTTATTCTTTACTCTTTATTTTTTATTGCATTGCTTTAAAACGAAATTACATGAGTAATTTTAAAAAAGAAATTACTTTTTCATTTCTACTTTCGAAAAATGCCATGCTTTTGTTCCCTTACCAAACATCAGTGAAATAGGTTAGTTAAAGCAAGATTAGATATAAATTTCAAGTTTCTAACTTAAGCCGTTTGGGCTGGACGTTGATATGTCAGTCAGTCTAGTTCTATTAAAAAGATCCTGCTTCCTCCCCTTCTAGAGCCAATATAGAAAAGCGGTGAAACACACGTCTAATTATTTTAAAAGGAATACCAAATTTCTTGTTTGTAGGGATTCCGAGATATTTGCATTGTATATTAAAATAATTACAAAAAACATCCTTTCATCCCTTTCCAAGCCGAATTTCCAAATATCCTTCCTTAGTGGTACCCTACATCACAAAACCTATGTACTGTGCCAATTTTAAGTTTCTAGCTTAAATCGTTTGGCTTAGGCGTTGATATGTCCGTCAGTCAGGACTTCTGTTTTTACGCGCTTTTTATTAACTTACTCAGTAATCATGTTTCACCTCTGGTACAAATCTTGCAACGTTAATTGAACTCATTTCCTGACGTTATACAATGATGAAATTACGCACAGCCGCGTAAGTCGAGTGACAATACAACATTCCATTGTTACTTTCATACATTTCTACATATGTATATATTTTTAAAACATTAATATTTTGTTATTAAAGACTTCTCTATCCTAAAATAAACACTAGCCTGCACCGCGGCTGGTATGGCTGGTTGCAGAACACTTTAGGATTTGGGCCACAAATTATTAAGTGGAGAAAAGTATGAACACCGAAATAACCGAAAAGAATAATAAATAAAATAAATTTAAAAAGTTTTTCTTTAAAAAACACGCTTTTAAGCAAAGAAAAATGGACTGAAAAGTAAAACATAATACATTTATGAATCGGAAAATAAAAGCGTGGGTGCTCTTAGATATTATGATTTTATGATAAGGTAAGCAAGAGTACCAACGCTTTTATTTTCCGATTCATAAATTTATTATTTTTTACTTTCTAGTGCATTTTTCTATGCATTTTTCTTTTCATCTGAAGCACTGGCATACGCAGGAACTTTTTTTTTCCGGAGGGGCTGGGTGATGGATCGTACATAGCTGCATTCTAGAGGTTGGAGGGGCTACACTACAGTAAAATATTTTGCATATCTCAAACGTTTCACTACATTAAAATTGTATCTAAGGGTTATAGTATATGCATGAATACAATTTAATATATGTTCTGGAAAAATATGGTTTTTAAGGAAACATCAATGTTTCTTAAAAAAATATTATTTATGAATTCTGCTTTCAGTTAATCTTCTTTTCTTTTCACAGTATATAAACGCACTTAACTACAAATCAAAACTTAAAGTGGCATATTTGTGAATAGTGTGTGGTGGAATTAAATATTAACAATATTGGTTAATAATGCATCCGTTTTGTTTATGATCTCAGCTTGCTGTTAATCTGTTTTATTTTTATATTAGCGTTGCGAATCGTTGGAATGGAATAGTAGAAAAATATTAATTATCAACAAAACACTTTTAATTTCTAACTGTATTTTACACATCAAATTGCAAACGCGGTGCGTTCCAAGATCTAGCAAGAGGGTCAATGCCTTAATCTTTGTCATTTCTAAAGATAAGTCTCTATGAATAAATAGTAAATCAAGTCTATTCAATCTATTTTCACTTGTTGTGTTCCTCAAATACGTTTTAGGTAGTTTTAATTTTGAAAGCTTCGATATAAGATGCAGAAACAGAAAGTACAGCATTAATTTTCAGCAGTTTGTTTATATTTGTAAACAGGGACGTATGTAGAAATTTGTTTCGAGGGGGTCCAGAATAAGTTTTAAAAAAGAAGTGCACAAAATGTTGAGCATTTGAAATATTGAGGTTCACTGTATGAAAACGCTTCTACATTGGAATCAGTTGTAGGAAAGGTTCAAGTGATATAATTGTTAAAATAACGGATGGAATCACTTATTATGAAGTGCCGTTATGGTGAATTGATTTCATTGGTGACACTGTTGTCAGCAATTTCACCGTAGATACAATGTGTTTCAGTGTCTGTATACTACTTTATCTGAAGAATAAATTTATAAATACCGGTTAACTCATTTTTCAGTGAAGTAAGTTCTGTACCTCAGAGGTAAAATGTAGTGTGTCAGAAAAATGTAAATGTACAAAAGAGAGCAAAAACAACTGAAAAATGGCATTCACTTCACTTGGAGAACAGACATTATATCAATACGTATCACCTTAACTATAATACTTAGGACTACCAACTTTTTACCACAGAATGGTGTAACTTTAGTGGCCTTTCGTCAAAAGTGGACACCCGACGTTTTCTCTCTGAGGTACAGAATTTAAAACTATATAAACAAAACAATATTAACACAGAGACAGATATAAAAATATTCAAACACGCATGCTTTTTGGACATAATTAAGCTTACCAAAATGGAGCTGGGAACATCAGAGCATATAGCATTGAACAGAGAGTACATTTCTTCATAACTGATAATAATTTTCACTTTGTCAGCAGTTTGAGAGACCAAGTTCACACGAAACACATTAATAAAATTCTAGTTTCACTACACTGATTAGACTACACACGAGAAAATTAATAAGTCATTAGATATAGGAAGGTTTCTAAGTTTTGTTAATAAATATTGATCAAATAATTTCAATTTAAAGTACTATGTTTATTCTTCTGTTTCTCCTCACCAGAGAATCTAAAACTTCGTCTGCAGAAATATTCCAGTCCCAGTGTGCAGACATCAGAGCGAGACCAGTGAGACGTTCATCTGTTGTCCTATTCCTTAGATATGTCTTTATTCTCTTCATGGATGAAAATGACCTCTCTGCACTAGCGGCGGAAACTGGAAGAGTACTTAATATTTTCAGGAGGGAGTGAATAAATGGATAAAGATTACTTGAACATGCAGATAATGCCTCTAACGCATTTTTTGGTCTGTCTTCTTCCTTCACTGATTTCCACTTTTCATACCAAAGAAGATAATCTGCTTCTATCTTTGACATGGAGCAGCCATAGTACATATTCAACTCCTTTAGCTTCGTCGTAACATTCTCAGTAACATTTTTCGGAGGCAGTACATTAAATGCAGAAAGCATGTTTTTGTTTAGTTCGAATCGCTCCTTTAAGTTTGTAATCAAATCTTCAGGGCAAGATACGAAAAAAGTTCGCCGAAAGTAGTCTTCGGGCGAGCTTGCAGGATAGTTGCTTCGATGGACCTGTTGGTTTGCCAAACGTAGAATTTTCAGCTCACAGCCAAATAACTCCTGTAACAATGTAGAAACTGTTTGGTAAATCTTCTTAAATTCCATTTCAGCTTTGTTTCTAAAATTTTCCAATTGTTTTATTACCACTGTAGAAAAAAGCCCTATGGACTATGGGATTGAATCCTCTAAATGATTGATTCCATCTTAATTCGCAACATTTTTTAAGTAAATGCTGACGATTGTACAAGGTCGGGGATACTTTCGTAAGGGACCCGGGCCCTATGAGTCTCCCCCACTTAATTTAATTTATTTTAAGGCCTTTAGACAACTATGGCTCAGGCCTCCCCACCCCTTAAATTCGTCCCTGTTTGGAAAAATGTTTTCATCGCATTCATCCAAACCAGCGGCGGCACGTTTTGTTTTTTCCTGAGATCCTCTCCACTTTTCTGTCCATAATTCCCACTCTCCTACGCAGACTTCATCGTAAGAACTAGTCAAGTTATCCCTGTAGAATTGAAATGCTGGTCGAACTCTGTCAAATAAAACGTCACACTTGGCTGGAATTAGGTATTGGGGAGAAAACGCTGTATCCTGCTGTGTTAAAAATCTTAAATCCGAGGAAGAAATCATGTTGCCTAAACATGGTACAAAAACTGCTAGTTGATAGTACAGTCTCGGAAAAAGATAATGCGGTAGAACTGGGCGTGAATCACGGTTCCAGGCTACAAGTTCACGATCCCCACTACTGGTACTAGGATAACACAAACCAAGCAGACGAAGAGAGGCAGGTAGATGAGTAATTCACGAGATTGAATGTCTTTCCAGTGATTTCACTATCCTAATAATGGCTTTATTTCAGAGGCGAGGTTCCCTCTCTCTTCTTTCCCCCTCTGTGTGTGTGTGTGTAAGAAAGGAAACGTATAATAAAATGCATGAAATAGATAATGTGTGATAATAATATATAATGCATTTTATGGAGTGAAATATAAATATTGATAATATAGTAGTAAGGTAAAGTTGAATTGTTAATCTCCTTCGTTTTAAAAAACAAACGAAATTAGCGAATGTGGTTTCTACTGAAAGTTTCTGATGAGCAAGAGCGCGTTTATTTCTCTCTCACTCTTTCTTTCTTTTTTTTTTTTTTTTGGAAAAAAGTAAATCAAGCGTTTTTAAGTTTAATTTTAAAACCTGGTTTTTTGTATTAACTGTTAAGCCACCGCTTACGGTTTGTAAGGGATTTTTAGTTTGGGGGCTGTAAAGTCGAAATTGAGATGGTTTAAGGAGAGTTTTGTTTGGTTTTATCGACTTTTGACCTTTAAAAAATCGGACCGAGCAGGCTGGAAATGTGAATTATTAGGTTCGTAGCCCATTTTTCAACCCTACCAGGTCAGAGTAACCATCTTTTGCGTCTGATTCGGATCGATCCGAAAAGTGTGTAAGTAGAATCAGGTCAGCCTGGGCCGAGATAAGACACGAATGCAGAGCTCTAATTTGGATAACAAACAGGGGCATATCTTCGTCACCCATGTAATCGTTAAACTGCAGAAGTTGCGACCGACTGGCCGTGGCTCAATGTTAGAGCGGTGGATTAGCATTCGGGAGTTGGCGGGTTCAATCCTAGCGAGCAACTGTCTTAATTGAAATTTTCTAGAGCTTTCCTCAGTCTTACCAGTCAAATACTGGGATGATACCTCCAAAAGACCTTGGCCGATACCTTCCCGCATTTTCCCCTCCTCTATCCCGACTTGACTATTCGATGGTTAAAGGCTATAAATGATATTCAATTCAATTCCAGATATTGCGATATTATGTAATGTAATGTTATGAAATTGAGGACAACAACTAGAAACCAAGGAATTAGCTTCCAAATAACATTTATACCTAAAGTATAGTATATATAGTATCTATTTAGTATCCATATAGTATTTATAGACAAAAGATCAAAATATACTATACGCAAAATTCACATTCTTACCGATATAAATAAATTATTTATTGCAATTAGTTCCAAATTGAGTTAAACCCGGGATAGTCGAGGGGTTCGCACCCTTGATTTCTGTGTGCGTGGTCAAGAGGATCAAGTCCCACCGGGTCCATTGAACGGGGTGGTTCATAGCCCATTTTACCCAAAACTATGGGTTCAGTTCTTGGAAGCTCACCAGCCCGTTTAGGACGTTAATATCAAATTGGGTCATAACGCCATCACACGTGTAACGATGCACCATGTAAGGGGTGTGTAAACAGCTGGTCAATGAAACTTTAGTTTTTGTTCTAAACTCAGTTTTCTATTTCTCTCAAACTAGTTTTTCTTCAAACGACAGCAACATGTTCTTAGTTTCTGAGAGAAAAAAAAAAGAATATCAATGTTAGAAGACAAACAGAGAAGTTAGAACAAAAATACCAAACACCGAAGTATGAAAAAATAACATTTCTCCCCTATACCACGCCGTCCTGGATTTTCAACATTTTCCAAAGACCATGAATAAGTTCAAAATTCTACCTGCAACAGTAAACTCAGACGATCTTGTTTAGGTGAAAATTATTCAGAAATTTTACAATTATATGTTTTTTGTTAATGGCTAAATTATTTTTAAAAACCTTACTACCCCCACTAGGTAAACCTAATAAAAGTTAATGAAATAATTTCAATATTTCTTTATATATATATATATTAAAAAGTGAAACGGTGCTACCCCAACCCTGATCTAGTGGCTAAAGTCGCTGGGATCGAACTCATGACTTCTCGAATGTTCTAAGGTGGTTCGGTTCAACTAGATAGGAACTGATGTCATATTTCATTTCAGTGACTAAGATTCATCATGCCATATATATTTTGTAACTATAAAGCTGGCAGGCTTTTCAATTTGAATAGTTTTTCCCATATCACAAGTTTACGCTAGCGCGTCAATGAAAGTTGACGGAGAGAAACTCATTTCGTATTTGGGTATAATGAACTTAACTTATTCTAATATCATACTGTGAAACTGGCAGTTTTTTTTTCAGTGGTTAGCTTTCTCTATTTTAAGAAGTCAAGCAAGCACCTCATTGAAAGAGAAAACCTAACTTCAGATTTGGTTTCATTGACTCGATTTATTGGTCCGTTTTCAATTTTGTGACTCTAAAGCTGGCATAAATAAGGAAGTAATCTTCGAACTGACGTGAGAGCAGAGGGGCCCTTGGGGACCCGTGACAGAGCGTTTGAGCGTGGACGTTTGAACGTTGAAAACTGGGGAACGAAGTCATTTGGGTGCTGCTAGACATTTTGGTGCGAGGTGTTTAGGGAAAAACTTATGCATGTCGAAATTTTATATTTTTTTGCTGTTTATTGACTTTACGAATCTTCTGAAAGCAAAGAGTATGGCTAACGTAATAGCAAAGAAACAGTTTTAATTTTCGTAATTATATTCTTATTGACTTTCTCATATAATACAAAAGTTTACAATCCGTATATGGTTGTAAAAGTGTTTGTATTAAGTTTACCTAACTCAAAGGTATGTATTAAATAAAATATTGCCTTTGTAAAGTTTAATAATTTCAATAAAAGTCAACGGTTTTACGTATACTGTGAAATAAAACAAAGAACAAAGATAAATAAGCAAATTTCATCACCTGATCTGAGCACCAATTTCTTTTTTCGTCGGTAAAAAGATTGATAATTTAAATTTACCAGCTATTACATTACAAATAGTTATTTTGCAATACTGAAAAGTTCTACTTTATGCATGATATTGATTAAAATTCAAAATATTTTCTTCAACTTTCAATCAGAAATGACGTCAAATCACACATCGACAGGCATGGGACGTGTTTTTGTGCATCTTTCACATTATTTATATTATTGATGTGTATATGGATCTATACGCTCCAGCTTTTACACACACACACACACACACACACACCAGCACACACACACACACACACACACAGGAAAGAGAAAGACAGAGAAAGAGAGAGAGAGAGAGAGAGAGAGATTTTAAAAAAGCATATGAGAGTATTGAACCGCAAATTTGTCTTTCTTTTATACACTTATAACACACCTCATTCCCGTCTGTGTTTACTTGTGTGTTAGCACCGTTTTGGGTGACTGGAGTTTTTCGCGCGGAACGGTGATTCACGTGCAGTCTGCCTTATCTTTTTCCGACACTGTACACTGTAGATGCTGGGTTGGGGCGATGTCTCTCTAGAGACCATCTATTGTTCTTGGTACTGATATTTCGACACTTATATGAGCCGCAAGTTCCAGGGGAGCTTCGATCAATTCTCGAAACTCTGATTCAGAATTTCCCCTTAAATGTTGTAAAGTTTTACTTGTTCCACTGCATTCCATAGATCGATGCATTTCGTTTGGAGGTAATTTGAAGGGTTGTCGGTCAATCCCAACAACCAGAACTGGAATGAATGAGGGTGTTCCTATTATATTTAAAATTAACGTGCTTTCCTTGAATGTTCACCAGGCCCAGAGCTACTATTGGTTTAAGCATTTCTTTAAAAAGTACACAGCTTTACGCCTATCGCACCATCTCGTTTCACAAAGCATTTTGATTGTAGTATGCTGGCAATCCGTTTCAGTTCCTTGATTTTTTGCTCCAAAATAGAGGTCTGTTTTGCACTGACTCGAAAAAATATGTATGTCTCCGATACCCATTGCATTTCTTACAGCCAGGGTTTTGAATGTATCAGAAATGTACAAAATTAAGCAATTGCCTATAAAGTGGAGAAGGATTCCTTTAAAATAGCTTGGAAATACTTGAATTTACTGCTCATGGACGAGGGTCCATCATAGTCCTGGCCTCTCATATTGACTAAATCAAGTCCGTACTCTATTAGCTTTCCCTGTAGCACTCACGCTAAACCTTGACCAGTGACGTCGTAAACAGGAACAAATGAAAAAAAGATTTATTTTATAAAGAAATAATTGGTTTTAGTAATATACTTGAGGCACAATGAAAACTGTTATACGTGAAATATGTCTGTGGTTTCATAAGCTAAAACTTTGTAGAAACTACTCTTCTGAACTTCCTTTAAAATCTGTTTTTGAATAATCAATCAGTGTATTCTGATCTCTTGGACCTATGTACATTGAGTTCTTTTCGCTAGTTCCATGTGTTCCCTGAGTAGTAGGTCACTTACGTTGACACGATACCTTAAAAAACTACGGAAATTATTGTCATTTTGGACAGGTGTAATGAGGGACATACGTACCTCAATAAAACGATCATAATGTACTTATTTCGTCCGGATAAGAGTAATTCACTCTGCGAACTGGAGCACTACCTTTTGCTAGTAAACCATATTTAATCTCAATTATATGAAATTAAAGAATTAACTTGAACACTACATTAAAACCTCTAATTTCTTTCCTTTCTTTTCTCTTTTACAAAGTTGTCTTTCCACCTTGAAAGGAAAATTCCTTGGAGACTTGTTGACTTTTAGAAGCACCTCTCCTTGCCCATTTTTCAAGGCATTCCGGAAGCTAATTTCTTCAAGCTCAAATATCTGTTTTGAGCTGTCTGTTTCAGTTTACCTTTCTTCATTTACTGTGTATATTGTAACAGGGAATCTACATTCTTCCCCTCCCATGGTGGCTGAACTTTCTTGACGACCTACTTGTTCTGCCTTTTACTTGTTCTAAGTAACTTTCATTAGAGAATTAAGTTTTCTAATATTTTTTTGAGGGGGGGGGGGCTATAGACCCATCAGCCTCCTTGCGTACGTCATTGATCTGAAGGGTTGTTTTTCTTACATTCGCCGTTTGGAAATGGCAGATATGGAAAACGGAATAGTTAAAATTTACTGAGAATGCTCGCCATTGTCTATAAATATATGTTTTTGGAGCTGATTTATGGAAATTGGATGTTTGACTGCCCTCAATAGTTTCTTGTCCATGTACAGTAGCGTCCATTTACTTGTTCCCAAGGCAGGGGGCGATCCTTATTAATCAGGAAAGGGGAGCAAACCCAACAAATATCGATAATTAATTGTAAAAGTACTGTCTAGCTAGGATCTGTTAAAGTAGTAGGATGAAATCAGATATTCCTTGTTTAATATGAAATTGGAAAATAAAATAACTTTCCAGTATATTTGTGGTTTCTTTGGAATGCTTGAGGAGAGACATAACTCATTAGTGATTAATTCTTGACTTTAGGTTTCAAAATAAGATCATAAAAGTATGAATTTTTATATAAATTTTCTATTTGCATTAGAACATTTCTGAATAGAGCTAGGAGCTAGCGAATGGGGGTCGCCCCCTTTTGCGCCTCACCTCATGGAGTTCCTTGACTTATGTGGATTTGAAAATGGTGCTTAAGAATGTTATGAACTCACCGTGTTTGGGAGTCATTCCAGATTATATTTTTGGGGTAGACATTTCAGTTTTGGGATGTTTTCCAGGTATACGCTATTTTTCAAAATGGCGGATGCGATAAATCTAATAAAAACACTTAGAATGCTCGCCGTGGTGTCGAGATAATCTAGAATGGCCCTCAAACACATTCCATTAATATAATTCTCTGCACATATATTTTTACGGGACCAAATTATGGGTCCAGGACAATAAAACGTGACAATCTTTTAAATGCATAAGTTCCAACGCTCATATTATAGCCTATAATACAGACGTTATAAGTACTAAACTTCCTTTTCCATTTAAATGGTTATAGAGGTTAATTTTCCATTTAAATGGTTAATTTTCATTTTCTTATTTCCCATTGCATAGTTCTCTAAATTAAACATATCGGGTAGTTATGGATACCTTTCTAATTACATTAATTTACACTGTACTTCAGGTTTACAACAAAGTATTAAGTATCCTCTGTGTAATCTAGTGTCTCGGGTACGATTCCTAATGGGACTAAGTAGTTCGGATTCCGCTTAAATTGTAGGTTCCGTACTTCGAATGTCATATCCAGTCAAAGCAAGGCGATGGTTACGATTCACTTCGCCCATGGGCTAGATATTTCACGTTTCACCAAAATGAATACATTTAATAATGCTAAATTATGTTTATGAAGCTAGAAAATTTAAGAACAAAACATCCAGCACATCATCAGCTAGTCTCTTCATGATGTTCTCTCTCTCTGTGTGTGCGTTTTTCTTACTTTCGTCTTCTAATTGCGAATATTGACTTTTGCATATGCATCTCCACTTGTAAGATTTTGTAACACTCTGCTATTAGATGAGGCTTGGATTTATGGTTCTATGTTTACTTAAGCTTGTTTGATGAGGTCTGTGCAGTGGATGTGTATCCTGATTTCATTCATGCATATTCAAATGTACTTTACCTGGTAACAGTTTCGTTTTAATGTCGGCAATAAACAAACACATTAATGCACATCATACTCTTGAGAAAGCCGTTCCACTCCTAATGTGAGAGAACAAATATTCGTCTCGGTCCAGGTACAATTATCTGTTGAAAGAGTAAGAGAGCACAAATTGAGAGATAAAGTGGTTTAGATAGCTCTAACACATTCTTCGACACAATGGTTGTCACAAGTGAACTAGTTACCTCACGAGACACTCATTGTTTCCATGTTATACTAGTTATTACTGTATTTGTAGGAAATGATGTTGTGTGCTATGAAACAATAGGAACTCCATTTCAAGCAACTAAGTATCATGTTATGGAAATTAAACTTTAGTTCTAAACTTGGTAGATTACAAACATTATTTGAACAAAAGCGCAAAATGTTTTTATCATCAGTAATGTTTTCCTCAATGCATATAGTCTAAAGTTAAAAGATATATAGGAAGAAAACGAAGAAGAAAAATATTGAGTGTTAAATGCTAATTTACATACACGTTTGAGTGGTTTCTAAGGATGTTGCTAATAAAAGAGGAATCAATAGAAATTTTTAGATATTAATCCACAATCGTTTGTAAATAGCAACAGTTCACAGCAGCTACAGACATTTTATGGTTCTGATAAATTGTTATAAGAAACCTCGCTCACGCTGGCAATTCATGCTACTTGATGTTGTTAATATATTTTGCTGATCACACCCGTGATACTCGTGTTTTGCTCGATTCCACGAGTCCCTCACTAACATTCAGAATACACTTTTCGACTGTAATTGCCTTGCAACATCTATGACAAATTAAGAAAAAGGTGACTTAAGCACATTGTATGATACAAGAGATATTGTGAATTACATTTTCGGTGAAAGAACACGTAAACAATAAAAATACTATATTATTTAATTTTAAAATTTGCGTGACGCACTGACATTTTAACAACCCCCGCTTACACTCTCACATACATTTCCCCCAAACTCTCTGAAAGTATGGGCCCAACAAAACATTCTAATATACTACATAAATGGGAAACGTGTTAAGTTTTATTTTTATTTGAAAGATCCAGATAATGTAAAATTAATAAGCGTATAGAAAGAGAAACACAGTTTCACGCACTTATTACACCTGTGAATTATTAGCTGATCTACCTTATTAAGTATTGCTTTATTTTTTTTACATTCTGATAGAAATAAATTATTGGACTGAATTACAGATTGTAGATAGAATATAATGCGTGCCCAAATTCTTGTCTTCCAAAAGTTCAAAATTTTAAATCCATATTAGAGCGATTTCACGAATA
>JAGDQP010014466.1:28346-45098 GCA_022664845.1 Lepisma saccharinum | reverse complement strand
ATTGCAGAATACAACTCTATTATCACAAAATCAGAGGACCAGATGCAGTTTCTACTTCAGGTAGTACAGGATCATCGCAAACGTTTTCCGGATTCCAAGAAGGAAACACTAACAAGAATGACCGAATAACTAAACCAGATGCTCGTGTGACATGGTGATTTGTGGAGTGATATTTTGATAGCATCATTTGCCTTCATGTGTGACATTTTTATAAAGAACGCAAACGGTAACTATTTTACAAACTAAAAAAAAAAAATCAAAATGTGTTTTTTTTTACTTATGTTCAATTTACTCAATACTCATACTACTGTATTAAGTAATGTCTTAAATTTTCAACCTCTTGAGCGACCATTAAATATTAATCTATCAGTCTGAAATATTGTGTGAAATATTTTCTTACCTATTAGAACAAAATTAGGGGGCGGCACAAAGAAAATAAATTATTTCATTTTTTCATATATATTAGGGACCACCCTAAATATATATATATATATACAGATGCTTATCAGAATAATGGAAACACCTGTATGTAGTTGGCAACACGTCAGATGTATGGGTTGGCAGTGGTGTCGTGGCGACCGCAGCGCCGGACTGCTGGTGGTGGTGTGTTAGGTCGGTCTCCATACTACGTTAGGTTTCGTGGAACAGGAGTGTGCAGTGGCTGCAGCAGACGGTGGTAGTGTAAAATAGGAGACCTCTCAGAGTTTCAAAGAGGGCAAATTGTTGGTGCGCGGTTATGTGGAGTGAGTGTGACGGCAGTGGCTAGTGTGGTAGGTGTGTCGCCAGGGACAGTGTCGAAGCTGATGACGGCCTACACAACACACGGGAAAACCACATCGGGGAAGCGGAACAGTGGGCGGAAGAAAAGCATCAGTGACAGGGCACGCCGGGTATTAAAGCGCATTGTCACGCGGAACCGTCGTGCCACTGCGGCGCAAGTGACGGAGGAACTCAATCAGCACCTCCCCCAACCTGTTTCGACAATCACAGTCCGCCGCGAATTACATGACATGAACTTACGGGGTCGTGTTGCACGGGCCAAATCTCTCATCAGGGACCAAAACGCTTTAGCACGCCGCAAATTTTGCCGCGACCATGCAACTTGGACCGTTGACGACTGGAAACGTGTGGTATGGTCGGATGAGTCACCATTCACCCTATTCCAAACCACGGGCCGTGTTTATGTGTGGAGAACGCCCAAAGAAGCGTATGATCTGCAGTGTCTCCGCCCAACTGTGAAACATGGCGGCGGCACGGTGATGCTGTGGGCCGCAATATCATGGTTTTCATTGGGTCCTGTGGTCACACTTCGCGGACGCATCACTGCCAACGATTATGTCGCAATTTTAGGAGACCACTTGCATCCTATGGTCCGGATGTTGTTCCCGGACAATGACGCCATATTCCAGGATGATAATGCACCCATTCACACAGCTGGAGTTGTTGCAGCGTGGTTTGAGGAACATCGGGATGAAGTTCAACACCTCCCCTGGCCCGCCCAATCCCCAGATCTCAACATAATTGAACATCTGTGGTCCATCTTGGAAACACGACTCCGGCGACGATTTCCACCTCCATCCTCTCTCACAGAACTGGCCGATGCCCTGCACGAGGAATGGTGTAATATTCCACTTGCTACCATTCACGACCTCTATGCATCCATCCCACGTCGCATCAAGGCTGTTCTGAAGGCGAAAGGTGGCCCGACACCATATTAATCTGATAAGTTGCACTTTCGTTCAGGTGTTTCCATTATTCTGATAAGCATCTGTATATATGTATATATTTATTTCCACCAGATATATTGGACCTTCAATATGCATAAAATACAAATAAGGGAGCATATATCAATCTAAAACATACTTTGATAGGTGCTCAAAAAATCAACTTTGATATTCAATCCCTCCCTTCCGGCGAAAAAGTGCCCTGAAAACCGGAATTACTTCTATTTCAACGATCACATTTGGATACCATTTCGACCAGTTCGATTACGTTTTAATTTTTTCATGCAGATGGTTATAGGTATCGTGTACGAGACCCTGAAACTTACTTTATCTATTGTGTTATAACAGATTTCATTTGGTGGGCACATGCAATATTTGGGAGGGCGCTGCGCTCCCCTTGCCTACACTCCTGTAGGAGACTACTACACAGACAAGCTAATGTTCAATTTGTTTTACTAGGAGCTGTTTGTCGCAATTTCGACAATGTCACATACTGCGTAACAACTTTTTTGCTTGAACAGTAGTTAAAAATTGCTCTGTAGATGGCAGCAGCGTTAACTCTGCAACATATTTGATTGGAATCATATTGTCTTGGCAGCACATTTAACACATGCTGAGAAATCAAGTTAGTATAAATTGCTACCTTAACCGTTAGAAAATATATTAAGAAATTGTATGCTGTTATGTTGAAGTTTAATTTTGTCTACAGTTCTCTGTTAAATTCAGCTACACCATTTTGGTTAGTTGGACGTCTGGGTCGCAATCAGTATCATCATCCATTCAAGCCATAGTATGCCTAAGGAGCATCTATTTTTGAAAGAACATACATTAAGGTGTGTTCTTATTAAAACAATTAATGTGTAAATAAGATTAAAATACTAATATTGATGTGAGGTGGAAGAGCCATCTACATATTAACAGGGGTACCTGGTTAACAGCCAGCCGGAAAATAGGTGTTAAATTCAACGAGTTCTCTTACATTTTTGTGCATGACAGTGTTTCGTTTTTTCCACAAAAATGACAAAGTAGTCCGTCAACATAATGACATGTAGATATAAAAGTGAAGGCTGTTCCAGGTACTTTTCTCATATAAATAACGATTATTATAATAAAAATTTCAATAAGAAAATTATTAAAAAGAAAATAATATATGATATTACAGCAAGGAAATGAGATAAAAACTTGCGTTCTTTTTCCAAAAATCTTTGAATTTTGGGGTTACTTTTCAATTTTTCGCTGTTTATAAAATATTCATCATGCACAATCGATGAGAAATTATATATAATTTTTGGTCTAACAGTAACATCCAAGTCTGTCTCAAGATTGGGCTAATGACGTTTCTTAGTACACCGAGAATCTTCAATAAGATGCTTAAAATAAAGACAGTAACAGACGTATGGAGCATGTCTACGTTAAGGAGTTCATTGTGTGACTCAGCAAAATTAGGGGAAATTGTCGTTCTGAACAGGATCTCTGGTGATCGCAGTCTCAATACTTGCTAGCAATCAGTAACTACTGTACAACAAGCTACGTGAAAAATTAAAGAATTGTTGGAGGATAAGATTTTAAAAGCTTAAACTGGACTAGCTACATTACAGAGGGTGTGTGAAAGATGAATGCGAGGTGTTGGCAAGAAAACACTCAACTTGTGAGACAGGTTCGCTCATGGCTACATAGCTGAAATAAACACTTTATATTCCTCGTCTTGCATCCACCTGCGGCTACACTTTATTTTGCTAACCATGTTTGTAGGCAGATTCTCTGATGTTATTTAAAGTATTATTCTGATGTGACTGAAGGGTAGCAGAGACGAAGAAAACATAAGCGGACATGAGCCGGATTTACACCTACGCTTATTCGTCAGTGTCGATTCTATCCATACTGCCCTTCGTTGCTAGTCCGCGTTCATTGGACAGAAACAGTGAACTAAATTCAACCGAAATTGGACACGAAATAACTGTTCACTGAAATGGGAGTGATGTCGTTAACAATCTTGTCTGGTTACGATATTAACGAAATGACATCATACCATTATGATTTCGGTTACGATATTCCATTATCAAAATAAAAGAAACATCGAATTTTCCAAAATTTCTATCAGATCTCCTGTAGCAAATTTCTCTCAATGGTTGGGCGGGAAAATGGTGGGGTATGGTTGAAAAATGGTTGTATTACAACGTTGAGTTAACGATAAATTTTCGTTTGATGAGTTCGTTCGAACTAACTTCAACATTAAATCAACTTTTGGTTTGGGAAATGGTTGGTTAGAAAATGGGTAATCATAACGGACATCAACAATGTTGGGAACCAACCATTTTTCAACCATACCCAAGGAAAAATCAACGTTGGTTCAACTATTTTGTGATATTAGTGTTACTGTGGCCGAACGGTAATGTGGTCAAGTACTGATCTTGTGGTCCTAGGTTCAATCCCAGGTCCGCTCCATCCAATGACTTCAGTTGAGTTCTTCCAAGCAGCAGATTACCTATGAACTTGAAACCGTGTCCACCAGATAGAGATAGCAACAATGTTGATTCGATGGCAAAGAAATGAAAGGAAATTACTTTTCCCCTCAACTCAGCGCAACTCTTACGCTAAATATGGTTGAAAGGACTTACTGGTTGTACCGAGTTATCGGGGGATAGATATGATAAATTGAACCCAAGACCGCCAGATCCTAACAACACCACATTACTGGTGAGTCTCTGCGATAAATTGAAACTTTGAAGATTTAGGTAATGGATATAGCATAATCGAAAAACTTGAAGGTATGAAGACAATTTTAGTTAATGGACGAAGCTGTCGCTACATGACACAATACTAATAATTGTTAAGAAAAATCAACTGAAGAAGCTGTCTGTACTGAATATCGTTTTCTTCTGCGTTAAAATTTCAATTTACACATTTACAGCAGAAGCTTCTGACGCACCTTAAAACACTATATTCAACACTCTTTAATAATTCAACAGGTGACTCCGTTTCGACGCTTAATTTTTTGTATTATAATTTCATAATAACTTCTAATGGTAACAATCGTAAGGAAAACAATTCATACTTCTATTATTTCCAGCACGCGAACATAATTTTTCGTAACATTCCAGAACCTGTTAAATCTTAAAGAAAGGAAAAAAAAAAAAAAACTGCCCGCAGGTGCATTGATTCTTGCAAACACGGAAATATTTCAAGAAACTTTTATTTTTATTTTCCCACAATATGTCTCGTGTTCAAAATCATGATTTATGTAGAATCATTCATTAATCAGTTTATGTGAAATACAAATCAAGAAAACCAGATCAAAATAAGGAATTCCAAAAAGAGGTAAATGCTTTAGAAAAAAATAAATAAAAATAAAACTACTTATAAATCAAAGTCAAGGTAGGAATTTCAACGATCATAATAGTATTGATTGCCGGATATGGCGTGTCACCATAATTGTTTTATCCAAAAAAAAAAAAGTGCTTTAAACACGAGATTCTCACTATTTATTTGCAGTTGAAAAGAAGAGCAGTAAAGAACTATGACGTGCACAGATCACGCGAAAAAAAAATCTGGGCCTTTATCCTCTTTCATTGTCTGGTATTTGTCCTTAGAACAGGAGAGTGAGTATGTATGTACCTTGAAGGCCGTTCGTTCATTGCAGTCAACAAGGTCACTGAGTCACTAAGTAACACCAGGCCTTTTGTTTCACCGCTTCTCGACTCAATTGTAAAACAAAAATAAAAAGAGAAAGAGAACAATTACACAAGTATCCGTATTGCAAAAAGACGAGAAGGATACCCGCTTGGAATGCAGCTATACCACATCTTCATGTAATGCGGATATAAGGGAAGATGTGGGTAGGGGTGGCACACGGGGAAAGATGGCATTTTCCCCACCAGTTCATACTTAATAAAGTAAAGATGAAAAAGAAATAGGGTGTACTCCAACGACGTTTCGAAATTAAAGTTACGGAAGTTATGCTTGCAAGAATATGAAAGGCATACATTAAAAGGGAAAATTCAATGTAAGCCTAAGTAAATGGCTAATAATGTATATATCGATCATGATAGGCCGTTCTGGATTAATGTCGATACATTTTTGCCCCAAATTATCCCATTTTTCGGGGCGACTTGGGCAATATCTATTTGAGATTTTAATTTTGGTATTTCCCATATGGATTCAGAACTATCAATTATATCATTATAAAGTATATACAAATGGTTTAAGGATAAAAATTGTAACTTTGTATGACATAACAAAAATAACTGAAAAATAATATTTAGCGACCAAAGTTACCCCAGTTGACGGTATCAAGTCGTGACGTTATCCAAACGCCCTTTTTCATGCAACTGTACCATTGAGTTGCCTATCAGGAAGGAAAAAAAATGGAGGCAAATACACGAAAAAATGGAGAACAACTTGAATCCAACCTCTAGGATGATAACCAGAGAAAAAGAAAATAAAGGATTTCCCACGCACCAATGAGGCATACTTATCAAACGTAGAATTAACCAGATAAAGCATTTGTACACTTCGCATAACAAATATTTTAAGAAAATACGCTAAGCCACTCAAATTGCACCATTTATCCCATAATCGTGTATGGTAAACAGACCCCCTCTTTCTCCTTCCTTCGTCTCTCCAATACTAAAATCAGCAAACAACATAAGCACGTTTTTTTTTTTAAAAACGAACATCTTTCAGTATCGATAAAATGAAAGAATCAATTATATAAGTTGATGGAGGGAGAAATTTAAACACAATGAAAAATTGAAACCGATGGCTGTCTGTTAGATAGAGGCAGAAAAATGAGAGAGAGAGAGAGAGGGAGAGAGAGAAAGAAAGAAGGGGAGAGGAGAACGAGAAGAAGAAGAAGAAGAAGAGGGAGTACGGATAAAAATATGGAATTTAAACGTAGTAAAAAGAACTTACCCAGAAAGTTCAGTTCCCACAAATCCAACAACATGACTTTTGAATTTTATATTATTTCAGGGCAATTCGGATATACAGAGGGTGCTTGGAAAATTCATTAAGTCACTTTCAAAATGGAGACCAAACTTGCTGGTCAGATTAAAGACTCATGATTGCCAGTGGAACTGCAGAGTTTTGAGACACATCTAGAATAATGTCAAAAGGTTAACACATATGCTTCGTTTGCTCGTGGTTCAGTTGCAAATTCGGTGGAGCTCATTGAACGCACTAGTTTGGCAAACATTGTAATTAGGGATTCCGCCAGGATGTTCAGATTGGGTGGTGTAAAGTCAAAATTGGGAGGGTGTAAGTAGAGTTTTGCACGGTTTCTATTAACTTTTGACCGCAAAAATGTTAAAATTGGAGGGTAGTCTCGACAATTTGGGGCTGACCACTCCACAGGGGCCTGGGTCTGGCGGAATCACTGATTTAACAAATCCTGTAGATACAGTAGGCTATACCTTCCATTCCAGACTACTAATGGAAATTGAACATAAAAAGAAAATGAATGAATGATATTTTTTCTGTTTAATTTCTATCAGAAAGAACCAAGATTACATATCCAAACTGTATCAAAATAAAAAGTTACAAATGTTCAAAAGCAAAATTAGCATGTTACTTATAGGCATAGCAGACCTTACACGTTTTACATTTCAAATGTGAAAATAAAAGTTAATAGTATGTTGACAAATTATAGGATGGAAACGAATTTTGTGCCAAACTAATATAAAAAGGATTCTTCTCTACAAATAGCCAAAAAAGGAGGCCATTTTCTACTCATATCTTAAATTTTATCTGTTCCGAACATGCCATTCTAGATTCCACCTATTGCAAATATAACGTTCTAATAATTACAACACTAATGAACTAGTATTTATAACAATTCGCACAGATGGAATGAATACGGCAGAGCTGAAACGGGTCACCGTCTGTCGGGGGATGCTGGTCAAGTTTTGGACTGTGTCATCGGGTTTAAGATTCGAACCCATTCTGACCCGGTGATTCGATTTACATCTGATAAACCGGAGGATGAAGGAGAGATTTTAATTATTTTATTGCGTTTGAACAGTGTTTCTTTCAGGGGTGACCAGGACCGGAGAATACGAAAAATACAACGCTGCAATTCCCAGTTAAATAGATTTTCCAGACAAGGTCAATCGGATTCCCGGGTCATTTATGTTTGGGTCAGGCCCTGTCACCGGGTCATCGAAAGTGGCCCAGAATTGGCTCTGGAACACGCACAAAAAGAGAGAGTGTGTGTAAAGTAAGAGAAAAAGTAAAGATGAATAGAGAGAGAGAAACAAAAGAAGCGAAAGAAGCAGCGTAGACACGATAACAATACATCAAGAAAGAGAGAATGACTAATGAAAAACATGGAAAGTACATTATCTTTATGCTAAAAAAACACACACTATTTACTGGGATGTTCACCAGTGATCCTCGTAACTTCTCCAGCGGGAGATGAAGATCTTTATGCATACTTTATTTTATGCGAAAAAGATACTGCATTGTGGGGAATCGAACCGAGGTTTTTCACTTGGAAGTCTGGCACGATAGCGCTACTCCACGGTTAGTCTACGCAAAATGTGCTTAACAAATCGTATAGTGCTTCTTTCGAAGAATAATAACATTAAAAGCGGATACTTCTGATGAATAACGTGTTCTTAACTGTCCTGGTAATTCCCATATATTTTAGTTGAACTTTCCAACCAACATTCGTAAATCGTCTTCCTCTCTATAGTGACTCAGGTGTTTGATTCCACAGTCTGAAGGATTCCCCGTTTTGTGTGAGAAGTCACATGATTAGATTCTTCCCGATCGCTTTGTAAAAAACTTTCGCTTGAACGGGGTTTGAACCTATGTTGGCTTGGTTTACTACTAAAAAGTCCAGCACGTTTTCCCATTTCCATCTTGCCAAGTAAAGGCAGATCTCATGAATTGCCACTATGTTCACACCTAATATTTGGAAATAAGCAATTTCGTACTGTAAGTTGTTTAAACAAAAGTGAACGTTTAAACTTCTTTATTAAATGACTTATAGACAAATTAGTGCCCACTAATATCCGAAATAACAAAAATCCAGGAAAAATGAAAGAAACAATTACAGGTTATGGAGTATTTGCGCAGTGGAAGTTCAGAGGCACGTTTATAGGAATAAGTATTATTATGATTATTATTAATATTGCAGTGAAACGTATGTTAACTTTACAGTTTCATATTCCCTGTAGAACAGCATTGAATATTATGGGAGTAAACTCTGTCAATAGAAGAACACTGACAGCTTTATGATGTTTTCTTGTAAAGTACGAACCTCTCTATAGCTGACGTCTGTAAACCTTTCTGTAGGGGTGTACGGTATTAGATTTTCAAACTGACTTTCGGTATGTTTTGGATACCGACAATTATCGATATACCGAAATACCGAACGAAACCGAATACTGAAATATTGATAATACCTACATACTGATAAATACCGATAATACAGATAATACTGATATACCGAACGATATCAATATACTAAAATACCGAATAATTACTGAAACACCGAACAATATCAAAATACCGAAAAATAATGATATTGAGCGATATGGAAGTACTCATAGACATACGTATTTAGGGGGTTGGCCTGAACCCCACCCCGAAATTCCGGTTAATATGCAAAAAATAGTATAATTATAGGTGTAATTATCTATATTTAGGGTTGTAATTCCCTTTGATGCTTAGCAATTAAACAGGAAAAAGATATGAAGCTGGTAAACTGACAATTTCTGCTTAAGTGATTCGCCCGAAACATCAATTTCCTTATTTTAGTGTAATGTGAGTACTTGAACCCGACCAATTAATTCACACCAGTATACTGGGTTTTATCCTTTGTAATAAACGAGTTTCTGCCCTTCCTATTTTCTTTTGTAGCTATGTATAGTGTACCAACATCCTCCCATTTTGTTTTTGTTCTTATAATTGTGTCTTGTAAGTGGTTTACTGGTATTCGTAGTTAAATTTAAGAGGAGTTTAGCTCATATATGTTGCCACGGACCCACGTATGTGTAACTATTTCCTTCTTGTTAAACTTCAAGGTTTTCCTTTCCGGTACATACAACTCTCTTCTTTACTGATGTCTGTGTATTCGTGAATAAGGGTTTCTTCGCTTCAGCCGTCTCATGTTAATAGATGTTTTGTTATTAGTTATTTAAACACCATTACATTTTCACAGAATACGGGAGTAAGCGGGGTCATATTAACCGCGTGATAGCAGATTTGAACAAGAAAACTGAGATTATTGGAGAAGCAGAACAAACTAGAATCCAGGGCAACTTCCAAAAAGTTGAAGCAAACCAGCCAAAGGAAAATGGAACCTGACAAAATTTAACAGCAGCAGAACAAATAGCAGGTCAAGCAATAAAATGTCCGGTCAGAAAACGGCTAGGTGACCACTAAGACAAACATTGAAATGTTAAAGCAATAATCAAGCACCCACTACTACGAAACGACTGAAGCCAAAGAAACCGTTATTCATGTTTTAACGTAAGAAAACTGGAATACCATAAATGACTTGTGCGTAACAAAACGGGAAACTCCAGGCTGACAAAAAGTGAGTACATACGTAGTGGTCAAAGCAACACACATAACCACATATAGTCTTACAGGGCAAAATATCAAATTTATGCAGGAATACTGGGTTTTTGAATTTGAATTTTATTTATGACCTTTAAGAACCCCCAAACTCAGGCCAAGATAGGGCGATGAAGAGGATATTGGAAGGTAGTCAGCCAGGGCTCAGTTTATAAGTACCATCCTGGCATTTTCCTAGTTTGAATAAGGAAAAAAAACCACTAGGAACACCGTTAACAATACACAATATTATAGGAACTGAAGTAGAAACTTTGTTACGCTATATATATAGCTACAAAAGAAGAAAGAAGTGAATAAACGTCTTTATTATAAAATAAAGAATCCAGTACTCTAGTGTGAACGGAAGAACCGGGCTCCCAGCCTCACATTACAATAAAATAAAGGCAAAACAGAGTTGAGAAAATAATTATGACCGTATTCAGTTTGATTTTATGTAAATGTGAAAATTTTGTTGTTTATAGGTTTTGGTAACTATAAAATTTGTATTCAAATCTTTATATTCAAAGGCTACCAGATACCGTAGCGGCGGCCCCTCAATTTGATGCTCCAAGCGGCCGCTTGTTTCGCTTGCACCTTAATCTGGCCCTGACGAAATCTGAATTAAAATACATACCACAACCCAAAACTCTGAAAAACTGGCGTATTTGCGCAATCAGTATTAATATTCACAACATTCGAATTATCAGAAAACCGTTGGAGATGTATCTATATTTGACTATTCAAATACTTCCACAATCAGGACCGGATTTATACATCTTGCCGGCCTAGACCCATGACTTCCCGCACCCCCTCCCGTCCTTTTCTCCTTCCCACCTTCACATTATGACAAATTACTCTCCTCCGTCTTCTCGAAATTTAATATTATTAACAATAATAATAATAATAACGAGCTAATAGTTATTTAACTCTGCCAATGTGGTTATTTACAAAATAGGATTCAAAAATATGAAATAATGTCAATAAATACTTAGTTCTACAATGAAAAACTTTAATTAAATAACTGTAATGTACTTGTGGAAGACGTGTTAATGAAACTGAACAAGAAGGTTATACAAATTACTTTTATTCACATAAAAGCACTTTGGCAAAGTCAATAGTAAAGTTATTCTTTCTGCCACTTCTCATTACATAGGAAAAAGAAAATATAGCTTTACAGATTAAACTCTGCTGTGTATCTGTCAGTCGGTATATCGGTTCATCCGTCAATACGTCGCTCTTAAGAACTATGAACTTCAAAGTTACAAAATCTGTAGTAACGGACAAAAGTCATATTACAAACTCATTCGTTACGTTGAATACATGGACAGTTCTTTAAATGTTAAATACCATCTCCAGAAATATTTATCTCCTGAAGATATAAGGCTTCTTTCTACTGTCATATAAAACAGGGATATTTTTTAAAATTTTAAGGTCATTAGCCATCTATGAATCGGACCCAGTTAGGGTATGAGAGAGTAGCGGTTGCTATCTTAGCTTAGGTGCTATCCTGACGTTCGTGTAGTGAAACTGAAGGAGAAACTGAAAAACTTAAGTAAGGACGGTAGACAGCAGGATTCGAACACACGGTACCTACCACTGTGGGCCCGGAAGGACGGGTTAGGAAAAGACACTTTATAGCTTTCCTGATATATAAAAATCTTGCATAAATTATACCTTCATGCATACAAAGTTCTTCAACACAAAGGACCTGTTTCCAATTGGCAGGGCTATACATTACTGCCATGCCCTATAATGTACCATTGGCTAAAATTATAATTGGTGTGTACAAAGGCAAAAATAGGAATAAATAGTATTCCTAATATAAGCATTAATGTTTGTCCTACTACTTCTAATGTAAATTAACATAACTTTAAATTATCTGAGCCAATTACGTACGCGGGGTGGCCCGGGTTAAAGGTGAATGGCGGTCACTACTAGTTATAAAAGAAATATACTATAAGTTTAATTTGAAATAAATAATTGCTTACCTACACTACAAAAAAATGGCTGTTAATTCAAAACGTCTTGCTGTCCCAGGGTGTTGGCCATCATTTTTTGTGTTAAATCAACATAACGAACGGTGTTAATTTCGGTGATTCAACACTGTGATAGTAACTTACTAGTATGAAAGTCTCCGTTATGTTGAATCAGCATTGACAACATAACCTTGTGTTAAATCACCGAAATCAATACAGTTCGTTATGTTGATTTAACACACAAAAAAAGGTGGTGGTCAAAACCCTGGGACAGCAAAACGTTTTGAATTAACATCCATTTTTTTGTTTTGTTTGTAATATCACTGAAAATACTGAAATGTATAGAGTTCTTTAGTGTAAAACTTATGCAATAAACAACTTCAAAATAGAGGTACATACATGTATGTCTGAGTATGTATGCATGTAACTGCTTTTCTCTTACAAGGAAGCCAGGTGTGTCTTTTGTGTCTGTTCGTGCTACATGCAGAATATTAATGTGATCGCGTTATTATTTTTGTTTTTAGCTTTTAGTGATGTTGTTCGGAAATTATACCTTTTGTCAATATGCCAAACTTAAATAATATTCTTTTGAAAAAATTGAAAGGAAAAAAAAAGCACTGTAGAGAGAGAGAAAGCTAAAGCGTAATAGATATTCGATACAAAAATTATGATAATGATCATTAACATTTCGCCCAAAGACTATAATTATTGGCTACAAAACTGAAAATTGAATAACTGCTAACAATATGTTCATAATTCCTATCTGATTGGAATAAATAAAAAAATGCCAGTTCAACAATTAATTTGCCTTAAGGCGTACGGGTTAGTTGTCTTTTTTTAATATAAAAATGGAGTATAGATAATATAGACAGATAGCAGGGGTGTCGTCTAACATGTGTTACCTTTTTTGACATTATAGATTTAGATCGCGCGTGCAAGGAGGCAATTGATTGACGTGGGAAACAATGGCACCTTTTCAGTTCAAAATAATAATAATAAATGAAAAAAAAAACATTTGTTTGAAAGCATATAACAATGAATATGGCATGTGTCTTGACATAACACGAAATCGTGTTTGATAACGAAGCTTGATGGCAAATTTTGCCGCTGCCGAGGGAAAAATTTATCTGTAATTGTTTTCTGTTTGGGATTTTATCGATTGACTTTTTTTTCTTTTTATTGAAGCAGAATTTTAATAACAAGAGTGTGGCACGCAAAGATCAATCAGAACAAATTATATCCTAAATTACAAGTTGCCAAATTATTTAAGAAAAAAAAAAAACACTTTTTGACATTGATTTGATGGCCACAAGGTCAGTTTTCTCTTGGTTATCTTAATTTTGTTCCTCGCTTCCATCAAACTGAATATGCGTAGGTAATAAGAATAGCTTTGTTTATTTTTTTTAAATCAATTTTGTTGTCAACTGGATTAGTTAAAGTTTCAAGAACTCTGCGAATTTGTTTAACAAGGTCACCAAGGGCTCAAAAAAAGAAAATGTCAACAACCAACATAATTATGGATGGATTCATGTAAACCTCAGTTGGGCCCAACGATGTTCGTCTGTTTTGTTTCTTTACCAAATAGTCCAAGGTTATCCGATAATCGTTTTGGTACTTTGATTATTTTTTTAAATGAATATATTGAACTAGCTGATTTGCCCGCCCGTTGGTGCGGGATGAATAAAATATGTTGGCAATAGTCATCGGGACTGGCACCAATTAGTTTTGTTAGGAATGTGTTACCTAAGATAACAGTTGTCAATGAATAATTGACAGTCATGCCAAATTTGATACAGTTGATAGAGTCATGAAGGCGAAGAAGGCAATAAAAACTTAGGATATTATAACTAGCCTACTATAACGAAGGAATGGTATGGATTATGAAATCTGCAAAAGCTAGATTTTTTGGTTACCCATCAATCCATCCAATGAGAAGAGGAAAATGGAAGGCTTGGAAAAAATACCTCCCAATAACAAAATTTAATTCAGTGGCTTTAGAGAAAGAGGTGAAGATCCTAAGCTGCAACACTACAATACACAGAACTCCGAAAAATCTTTCAGTGTTGCAGGTAAAACAAGACTAAAGCAGCCTCTGGAAACTGAAAAACACTTCTACAAAGAAAGTCCCCATCCGTTTTGTTAACCTCAAGTGATTTACCAGGTGTATAAGCTTAAATCCGCTGTTTTGTAGTCTGCAAAACACATGGTGTGTTCATAGAAAGCACAAAGCAAATTATTCAAAGTACTTTCTCCCGCTAGCTACACATTTTGCCCACCTCTCGGGTAATTTGTGGATACCACGCCAAAAAAAGTCCTGCTCTTTCGAGACAAACCACTCATGAAGCCATTTTCGGACGTCTGCATACGAATCGAAGTGCTGCTCAGCGAGGGCGTGGCCCATCGACGCAAACAGATGGTAGTCTGTAGGGGCCAGGTCTAGTGATAAAGCGGGATGGGGTAGCACCTCCCCCTTAAGTGTCTCCAAGTAGTTTTGGACCACTTTTGACGTGTGCGATGGGGCGTTGTCGTGGAGGAATATCAGCTTGTCATGTCTTTGTCGATACTCCGGCCTTTTTTTCACACAGAGCACGGTGCACGTTGATCAGTTGTTGGTGGTAGCGGTGGGCATTGACAGTTTGACCCGGTTGCAACAGCTCAAAGTAGTGTTGATCCCACCAAACACACAGCATCGTCTTCCGTCCGAAGCGATTTGGTCTCGAGAAAGATGTTGATGGTTGGCCGGGATCAGCCCACGATTTCTGGCGTTTTGGATTCTCGAAATATATCCACTTTTCATCGCCCGTCACAATCCGATACAGGAACGACTTTCTTCTTCGTCTGGCGAGCAACATTTCGCATGTGTGTTGACGTCTCTCCAGCTGCCGATCGGTCAATTCATGCGGCACCCATTTTCCGATCTTCTAAACCTTTCCCATGGCACGTAGACGCATGGAAATGGCTTCTTGAGTAACGCCCAATTGCTCGGGAAACATTTGTTGCGATTGGGTATCGTCCTCGTCCAACAGCGCCTGCAATTGATGGTCCTCAAACTTCCTGGGTCGAATTTCACACTTCTTGTCACTCAGGTCAAAATTGCCGTCTTTGAGCCGACGAAACCAATCTCGGCACGTTGTTTCCGATAAAGCACTGCCACCATAGTCCTCCACAAGCATTCGATGCGCGTCGGCAGCCGATTTCTTCAAATGGAAGCAGAAAAGCAGAGCTTCACGCATATGCTCCTTTTCTGGCACAAAACTAGCCATGCTTACCAACGGAACACTGTGTGTTGTTATCTGCACTTGCTGATTATGTGCACTGATTCGTGTTACCAGAGGTCCAACTCATCCACATAATAGGTCTGGCGTGCCCATGGTAGCTTCATACCCTCACGAACGCGATCTATGGGCAAACAGCGGATTTAGGCTTATACACCTGGTATAATCTGATTTGCAGCAAGTGTTAATCCACAATTTTCAGGCAGCCGCAATCATTGATAGAGCTGTAATAAAGGGTTAAATAAATATCGATGGTGTATTGATCCATCACCACTCAACACGAGAACAACCGCAAAGAAATCATTCCAGGACCTACTAACGAGGTAAACATGCTAATGAATGAAGCTCTCCAGACATTTTCACTCCGTTTTCTGAAGACATATTCTCAAACCAATCTTGCAGTACACAAGTGAAGAAAATACGTGAGACCCAGATATGCAAACACCAGAGAAACAGGAAAAGAAAATATACCTGACAGAAGTTGAATGGACCACTTGGGTTATTGGCGTTCGCAGCAGTTCGCAAGGACTATTCTAATCGAAAAATTATTCAACTCGAGGTGCAGTGGTAGCGTATACCTGGGAACGATGAATCAGGATCAATTCAGATCTTTTGTTGGTAATATGAGGTTTGATGACAGCTCTACTCGACAAGGAAAATGTAAACTGGACAAGTTCGCCTCTAAACGCTACATCCATCTGGGGAATTTTCATTTTTAATTGCTCTACTCTGTACAAACCAGGATTTTATGTGACTGTCAATGATCAGCTACTAGCATCCCGTGGACCTTGTCCTTCCCGTATGTATATTCCTAACAAATCAGCAAAGTATGACATTATGTTATTGTGTAATGCTGTGAGACAACTAGATGTGATATCTGGGGAAACTAAAAACTAATTGTGAAAAGGAAACGTAAGGTACGGAACCCAACACACTAGGTAGAGAAACCACTTTCGAACTTTGGAATCAGCAACCTCGATTTATTGCACCGTTTTTAATCTGGTAGCTCTGAAAGTGGTAGGTCCTTTTAATCTAATTAGCCTTCTCCATTTTTTAAGGATTCATGTTAGTGCCTCGAGAAAAGTAGAGAAAGAGAGATTATATAATTTTAGATTTTGGTTTAGTAAACCTTGATTTATTCGGTTGGATTTAATCTCGGGACGAAAGCTGGTAGATCATTTCCATTTGGTTAGTTTTCTCCATTAAAGAAACTTA
>JAGDQP010014466.1:12667-23346 GCA_022664845.1 Lepisma saccharinum | reverse complement strand
TGAAAGTTTATGTAGTCTCGGTTGCTGAAACTAGTTCTTTAAGAGTTATCTATGCTTCTTCGGAGTCATACCTCAACATTAGATCCTCATTGGAAGATTATATTACGGCAGTACATCCTCTAAATAAGACACAACATGCCTATTAAAGGAGCACGATTTCCCAGAAGCAACAATACTGAAAGCTAAGTAGATACCTGTTCGACATAGCCGAAGAACGCATTCTAATGATTCTAGCCTATTGACACTAATGTTGGTCTCTGTAACTCATTGAACAACTTGTTCCAAGTTTACAGTGGCAGGTTAAAGAGACCCAAACAGGAGAACAAGCAAGTATCCATTCAAGACCTTTCTTTTACGACCCAATTTATGCTGAGTGTGTTTTGTTTTCATGGTACGCTCTTGGTCTCTGGGCTAGTAAAACTAATTGCAACATTAAGTTTTATCTAAATGCGCAGTTGACTATGCTTTGTACATAGCCTTTAGAGCTTCTGATGGTTTGGAAGTACTGTCTTTGGCCACTACTTTATTTAATTTATAATCTAAAACGAGACCATTTTGCATACTTATTTATCTGAAAATATTATTTTGTGTTTTATCCCGTACGCACTTTAAAACGTTTGCCATCCTATTGGATTCATATATTTTTGATTTTTGATTTCACAGTGTAGGATGCAATGATCTAAGCCGATACAAGAACAGAAGTACGATGCGTAGCATTAAAGGGTCGTTAGTGAAAGATTGAATTGTTTCCCAGTGGAAAAAAATAAGTCAGAGGTGACTAAGAGTTGAAGTGGTTTTAAAGGTCTTGTATTGAAGGGAATGATTCTTCGGGTACATTTATAATGGCTTGTTGAAAGCAACCAACTTATCACCATGGTGAAACAGAGTACAGAACAAACAACGAGTATTTCTTGTTGAGCGTTAGATCGTATAAAAGAAATCGTACGACGAAAGATGTGTACTCAAATTTCGACAGCACTTTCCTCACGTTACAACTTACAATCCCTTCGAGACAATACGTTATTCAACATTACGAGCAAGAAGACAGTTTAGGGTTCCTTTCAGTTTAATCAGTGTCAAGCTTCGATTTTAATTAATTACATCTGTATAATGAAACATCGATAAAAGCTAGTTTTATTATTACTATTATTATTTGTAATACAAATAGCAGCATAGTCATTTAGTAATAAAAATTAAAAAATAGTCACATTATATACTAAACATCTGCATTTTATAGTTATTTCGTTCACTCTAAAAACGCTTTTCTCTGCTTTTCTTTGATCTGAACTTTCTTATGACTTCTGAATAGTCCAAAGATGAGGTGATATCATTCTCTATGGACAGCACTGCAAAATCCCGACAGTCATTCCTGTGTTATGTTTGTTTCAGATGGAGGTCTTGATTAACTTCAGTCTCGAGAAATTTCTCTCAGCAGACGCAGTGGTTATAGGAACAGTAAAAATAATTCTGAGTTAAATACAAGCATTGGGATACGCTTCGCAAAGATTCTGTCTCACCATATGTATAAGCAATGCTTTAATACCGCATATGCATGAAGGGATGACGGTAGCAAGCACTTGTAATTCTTCAAACACAATCTTCGCCATCAGATACAATATTTTTCGAATTTAGCGAATAACTTTTAATTGTTATCACACCAGTTAACACGTATTCGAAATTTCTTGTTGTTTCAATCTTTCGAACACATTCACCGAAGTAATAATAATACAATACCCTCCACGAATAACCCGTAAACCAAATAATTTGCGTAATTATAATCGAGAGTTTGCTGTATTAAGAAGATATATCTTTTAGTTAGATTTCGAAGAAAAATCTACCTATTGAGATCGGTACGATATCTATGTGTGTGTGAGTGGTCCCGGGTTCGATTCCCGTTGGGGGCTCAAAAATTTCGGTGTTGACCCAGCATCGTGAGGACAATTGGGGAGCTGCTGTGAATTAAAGACAGTGGCGATCACAGTGAGAGCTTCGGCTCTCCTCTCCCAACCCGTCTGGTCAGCGTGAGAGCAGTAGACCAACTCCTCCCTTCGGGGAGAGGCCTCATCCACTAGTGGATTGAATATAGCTGTGATTATTATATATATATAAACACGCTAGCGGCCAAATTTTAATATGTTATTTCTAGGCTTAATAGTTCGGCTAAGTTCGTTAATGAGCAAAGTCGACCCAAGGGGGTGGTTAGGGGAGGGAGTTGACATTTTGAAAATATACATTTATATATATATATATATTTACACGCTAGCGGCCATAATTTTCAAGATATTTGAACCAATTTATTTTATGTTATTTCTAGACTTAATAGCTCGGCTAAGTTCGTAAATGAGCAAAATCGGACCAAGGGGGTGGTCGGGGGAGGGGTTGAAATTTTGTAAAAAAAAATATATATCAGCTCCTATGGAGTTTAGAGGGAAACTTTGTCTGCATAAATTATAGTTCTCCCTATGAAGTTTACGCTGACACCAACGATTCAGGGGTTGTGGGGGTGGGGGTGGAAATTCTAAATTTTTAAACCACGTCTTGTGGGTTATCGTTGAAAAGCTCTTGATGATTAATCTATAAATGAATAACTAGTTCCTCGATAGCGCTCATATAAGGGAAGATTTGAATTTGTGAAAAAAAAATCGAGATCTATCTCAGCCTGTAGGCCTGCCAAAAGTTTTTTTTTTTTTAATTAGAATACATAGATATAATAGTTAAGTCAGAGAATTCTTGCAAATGTAAGTGTAGATTATCTATTGCAGACTTTCTTTGGCAGTACAGCATTTTCTTAAATTTGAGAAGACAATTTATATATAAGAATCGAAAAAGAAGTGATTTAAATGTATTTTTTCACGTACTAGGAGATGCAGCAAAATTAGAAAACTGCTCACTAGCTAAAACAACAAGAAAAGTATTCTTCAGAAATAATTGTTTTCAATTTACATAAACATACAAGAAAAGGAAATGCAAATTATCATGTGAGTGCAGTGTATTTTTCCATTAATTATCGGATTATCTCGTTTAACAATCATTGATTGTCGTTCAGTATGCAGCACAGACATTTCAAACAAGACAATATATTTCTCTGTGAATAAAATTGTCATGATGACTTAGACAAATTTACTGTCGTCGCGTTCACGGACAGTAAACAAAATGGAAGTCTTCAGAGAAGTAAGAAAAAACAACTAAAATAAGGGATTTCAATTCTTTCATCGAAGGACCTTAATTTGTGTCCAAGTCCAAGAACGGCAGAGTCGATTTTTATTTTTGCTACTGAAACATAAATTTTATAGAAGAAAAAAAAATACGAGCAATTCTCACGATTTGAATGTGATTATTCTCTTGTAGATTCAAGTGTAATGTCCAATGGTAAACATTTGCATAGGAAAAAAGGGATATTTGATAATTTTTAATGACTTGTAAATGTCAGTGAAGTTAAACTTGAGCTATAGAATGAATAAGGAATGACAAAGAAAAGAAAGCAAATATGGATGTACTAGACTGTGGAACGAATACACATAGATACATACATTCATTTGCAAATGTAACAAACGACCTTGTACTTCCTAATTAATGAACAGAAGAGAAAGAAAAACACAAACTTCAAAGTAAGAAGCAACATCGTATTAATGTTCCTGAACTATAGTGAACACTGGAACGAAATACAAATACAACTGACAAGATAACCATCAAAATAGTCGTATGTGTAACTTTGAGTGCCTGTGTTCTTTTTCTGTAAGTTCATACAACAAAATAATTCGTCTCTATTTTCTTATAGCTATATATATTTTTCCCTTTTGACAAGTACACTCTAAATATTGAAGTATCCACTATTTAAATATTTGATATTTCTCCTTGTATCTCATTGAAAGAACGGATGGTAGTAGTCCAAAAATATTGACTTTTCAGAAAATCGGAAGTCAAAACAGAAGTAATGGCCAAATAGAAAATTTTGTTGGTGTTGTTTTACAATAAATCTTTTAACTAGACGCATAGTAAGATTTCTTCGAATTGTTTTAGGATAAATATATTTCGAGAGTAAGGCACTATGTTCGATCGTTTTATCGATTGTGTTTGCGACATGGGCCTATGTAATTTCATTTATCTTATTTTTTTTCTACAGAGTTTTTGAAACACATTTTACTTTGTAGCCTGCTAGGCGTAGCATTATTTGTAAGGTACTTACTTCAGAGGGGGCTTCATAGTCTAGTGGTTACAGCGTTGGACTCATGTCCGTGTGATCCCGGCTGGAGTCCCACTTTCCGGCGTCAACCCAGCGTCGTGAGGAAAACTGGGGAGTCACGTGAATAAAGACATGACGGCCACGCGGTCTAGAAAGCTCCTAATACTCCTGTTCGTGGCTAGATGACGCGCAATGCTGACCACACTGCCGTCACTCAGGTGGATGCAGTTCCACCAAGCGCGGACAGAGGGCGTTGGGGCAGGATCAGGACCTATCAGTCTGTAACGCTGGTGGTTATTGTTACTTCAGAATTCAACTAGACTATTTCAAGTTCGGCACTAATTCAATTTTGTTTTTATTATCTTATAAACCCCCGACAATAAAATTGTGAATCTGACGTTAACATACGAAAAATGATCGTGAACACAAAAATTAGAAAAGCAAGTTACTTAAGGGTAGTTCCGAATTGCTGCTTAGTGTTTGTGAATTACATGAGAAATGCATTACATTACATTTTGTGTTCATTACGTCTTAATATTTCTGAATGTGTGCAAAAAAGAAAGAAAAGAAAAAAAGACGAAGATAATTTTGAAAGATTATCCTAACTATGAGCAGAAAATATAGGTAAATCCAGAAGGTTTCAGTTTGTGCAGAAAATTGAGAAAATTCTGAATTCCAAAACATTTAAGAAAATTCATATAATTCCAGGAACTTGTAGAGTATGTGAAAAGAACTCCAGATAATTTCAACATTTTGTTGAAAATGTAGACAGTTCCAAAAGTTTGCAGACATAATTGCAAATCTTTGCACACAGCCTGAAGCTTGTTTCGAACCCAACAGTACGTTTCCAGAACCGGAAAACTCAAAATTAATTGAAATTATTCTTTTCGGAGTCATTCATGTTCTAAGCGAATTTGTGAGTTTCCAAAGATAGATTTTTCTTGTTAAAGTTGTCTCCAAGCTACTGCATTCAATTGGCCTAAACTGTATTGGACACGGCATTAACTGACCTATCAAATGAACTAAACTGTATTGAACCCATCGACAGGGCTCTTTTCATTAGTTGTAAAGTACTTACTTGTACCTTTGATTAGATGTAAAATGCTCACTTGTGCCTTTCATTTACTCGTCCATTGTATATAAGAAGCTAATTTTGCCTCGAAACTAAAACTTCTTTCTCCTTCAGGAAAGACATGTAAATTCTAAAAGTGTATATATTTTTGGTCGACATTATCATAATAACAGCACTTTTTTTAAAAAAAAGTATTTCATGTCACCGATAGCTTCCCTCCGTAGTAACTTATGGATATATAACATCATAAAATTCTTTGAACCTTGCAAGTATACGGCCTTGGAAATCAACTCCAGCCTTGAAATACGTGATATGATCAGCCGTGTCAGTCTTTTTAATTTGTGTGCTACAGCAGCTAAGGGAGTGTTGTTGCTCGTTCAGCTTTGCTTAGCCTACCGAAACTTAACCTGTTTGAATGGAATGGGTTTGAAAGAAAAGAAAAAAAGGAAAGAATGAAAGAGAAACACAGCCTTCCTGCTGGAGAGCATGAAGACCACGTGCCTTACGGGATAAGTGTTTATTAAGAATGTACAACATCAAATTAGTCATTATCCCTGAAGATAAAGAGTCAGTGATGCAATATCCATCTTTTAAGAAGCATTTTTTCTCAACACGCATTGTTAGACTTTACTTCATTCAACAGATAATCTGTTCTTGCAACAAAACTTATATCGAACAACCTTAATTACTGTTGAATGCACAAATGTTCAATCAACAGTTATTCAACCTAAATTTAACGTTTAATTCCAGTATGAGGAGTCCTGGATCCAACCAACACAAGCTGCCTTGACAAGTGAAAAAAGTGTGAAGTAATCTTTTATATATAACCCGAAATATACGTGTCACAAAACTGTGATATTTTGTACATAGACATTTTATTGTATCCATGTACAACATATGCCACTTGTGTGTCACATATTTCGGGTTGTATATAAAAGATTACCTCGAACTTTTTTCTTTATTCACTTGTATCCCTTCGCTTCTGGAGGAAATATATCATAAATGTTAAATTTAATTTGAATATTGAACATTTGCGCTACTAGCGAATCAAATGCACAGATCAGAAAGAAACAATTGAAAATTTTATATATATTAAAAATGATTAAATAAAGTAAAGAAATCTAGAAAAAAAATTGGATTCAGTTCTCAATGTTGCCCACTCTTCTACTTCAAGAATAAAAAAGCAGGATACATGATTTCGAATGAAGTGTCGTTTGCAAACGATATTCGCTTTAGAACGATTATTCGATATGAAAGATTTTTCGATTTTCAAAAATTATTTATTAATATGAACGATATTTCGAATGATATGAACTGTTTGATATTTTGATATCGATTCCTCTTTTGTTTGTCAGCAGTACTTATTTTATTTATATATTATTAAGTTTCAGATACAGCTGGAGTTGCCATTTTACACAGAAACTAAATAATATTGCAACAATTACATTACTACAAACTAAATAACATGAAATTAAATTTTAAACAACACATAAGCGATTTCTGATAGAGATATTCGAATATTGTATAGCCACACATGTTGCTCAGGTAATATATTGAATTGTTAGTGCTACTAGGATTGTTTTGAAATATTCGAATTTCGCATGCTGGATGATATTCGACTCAAATTTTCTAATTTTGTATTTGGAATAACGTTCAATGCTTTTTTTATTTTATTTATTTATTTTTCGGAATACGCGCTCTGAGAAAACCAGAAAGAGAAAATTATTACTATTTGAAAATATTCTTGGCGTCTGGTGCTTTTTTCTGTAAGACTGATTTGCTTTTCTGCTGTACCGGAAGGAACGCAACCCAGTAGCACACATGTTGATTTCAAATGGACAGCAACGTTGAATGTGTTTCCCTGCAAAATTGTATTCAAAATTATATTAACGATTAAACGTTTAAATAACGTCTAACCTTTAAATCAACTGTTGAAAAGGTGCACATTCAGCGTTGTCATTAACATATAATTAACATCCTTTGATATGTGTGCTAATAGGGCAGCCCTCATGGTCCATTGATGATCAACAGGGATTTTAAATCGGTATTCGGAAGTCAAGAAAGTTCGGCTCCTGCTGCTGGTAATCCTGATTGAGGTATTGCAGACTTTTCCTGTTTCACTAGGCGCATGACAGGCGCATATTTCTTTAACTAAGCGCCATGGCCGCTGTCTTTCTTATCTCGATCCCCAGAAGTAAACGCATGGGAACCGTCTTAATTCATACCAGTCCATAATTTAATTAAATAAATAAATGTACACTCAGAACCATAACAATGGGCGATAGAAAATTATTTTAAATTCGCAAAATTGCAAACTATGGCAATAAATAACGAAAGTTATGTGCAGAATTTTAAGCAAACTGTTTCCACGCTCTGTTAGAGGTGTATAAATTACGTCAGTGTTGTTATATTGTGCATCGTTTTGGACTTAGAAGAATTTCGATCCGCCATTTTCTGTGAATCTGTATGTAGCTGAAGAGCGATTAATATAAATCCAACACAAACACACACATACACACATATGCTACACATAGTGTTCACACAAATTTTACAGAATTTATAATTTTTATATATAAAAAGAATTTTCTCGTGTTAATCAACAAAATTGCATAACTTAACATCGATACGAATAACGAATGTTGTCAGAATGAGAACAGAAAAAAAAATGTAGAAGCAGGAGAAATAAAACTTGATCCATATCCTTACTGATCACAAAAATAGCGCGCTAAGAAATGTGGTAAGGTTATAAAATTGTCGCCAATGGGTGTTCCAAGAGAAGAGCAGTTTCGTCCAGTGGGCACAGCAAGTAATAAAAATGTACTTATCTACATCAAGTTCTCTCCTTTTTTTAGTGGCTGGAATGATAAGAAAATGACTCTTATATGATATATCACATACGTGTTCGAAATGAATATACAAGAAGGACGGTGATTTTAGTCGGTCAGTGACCAGAGGATGTGTTTTTAAGATTGTTTTTCAGTGTAATTGGATACCCTTACAGCATGAACATTTTCCGGTGAAACCAATAAAATCGAACAAGAAACTGTAAACTTCAAGATGTTTACTGCTGTTAAGTTCAATCATTATTCTTATCATGTATCTGGTTTGTTGGGATATATGTATATTGAACTGAAAATTAAGTTCAACATTAAATTGGTTGATACCAAACCTCAGAAGTCAATAAAAAATAGTAATGTGAGGGTTTTGAAACGATAACAGATGCTTGTGAATGTAGAAATAAGATCGCGGTAACAGAACTTGAGCGGCAACGCTTCTAATGACATTCCAGAGGTAAAAAATAAGTAAAAGAAAACAGGTCTTTATGAGAGTAAAGTAAAAGACTTTCAATTTCTGAAATCATTGGCCTTGAAAGTTGGAATTTGAATACTTTTACGGAACGAAAGTGGGCCAATGTTTAAACTAATAGGATCAGTATTTTGGGAACTAGTAATTCGATATTCTTTTGTTCTCTTAGTTATTTAGGAAACAAAGATCTCTGATTTGTTCTTCTTATTTATTTATTTATTTCACCAGAGATTACTAAAATACGGTATTTGCTTCAAATTATAATGTGTCTCTGATGAGTGCTGGACCACGTTGTATGTAGATCCCTAACGTTGCTGGTGTAAGAATATGGTTGAATTTAGCTATTTCACTTAGTGAGTCTTATTGTAGATTTCAAACGCATTAAGTTGTCTAACACCACCTAACCTATCAAACCTGAGAGAAATATCTTACTGTATTTGGTACTTTTCCAAATAATTCTATGTTATTAGGTTAACTGTAATGCAAATGTTGGTGTAGGATAAATTGCATGGATGAATTCAACTGCTGTCATTGAAACAGAGTCTTCCATTTGAAAACCTGGGAACACGAAGAAGAAATGTTATTTCAGTGGTGGGGATTCTTTCATATCAGGCGCTCGCGTTGCTAGTAAATCTGTGGTCTGCTAGCATACCATAATGCCAAAGGAACTGACATCAAACACCAACCTTCAGCGCTAGCAGCTCAGCAGACTGAATAAGCAACTTTCTCTTAACCGAAGTGAGAACAATAACTCTGTGAATTTGAATGCTCAAGTGCGATAGTCGAAGAAGCACAAAACAAAAGTATGTTAAGATTGAACTGCTTGTACGATCAAAATTTTACGTTTGAATTTTAATTTACTTATGGTATTGGGGTATCTTTGACTCAGGTCGAAGTGGGATAGGGGAGAGAATATGGGAAGGTTGGTGACCAAGACCTAGTTTTAACGGTACTGTCCCTCCTGGCATCAGCCTGGTATGACATGAAAATTTCTGAGAAAAACCTGTCAGGATGGCCGACCGCTGAGATCGATCCCAGGACGTTCCGAGTGCGAAGTCAAAGCTTTACCCACTGAGCTATAGCCGCTTTGATGTTTTATGTGAATAGATATACTCTTACACTCTAACAACCCTTCGATAAAGTATGACGAGCCATAGAAATGGGAAAACACTGTAAATTATGAACGAACCGTTAAACAGAATACCCAAGCTATGTGCTGCTGTAATAGGCTTCAAGGATGATCATGTTATTATTATTTACTCTTTAAACTAGGAACATTTGAACATCCGATTATAAACATGTGAGTAGTATCATACATATAAACAACATTTTAGTATAAGTAACTGGTTTGACTTATAAGTGGTCTTCCTGATGCTTCTAAAGAATTTAGAAACTCAAAAAGGAAACTGTATCTCATTTTACTACCAATCTGTTACGCTTTCTCATCTTCGTTTTAGGATATCTTCTGTTGATGAACCTTTTAAACCAAGTATATAACGTAGAGGTTTCTCTGTTGGATACTGTTGCCATCCTTCTCTCGCAAACGCGTTTAACAAGCGTGAACCAGACTCTTATGGGTGATTAATTTGACATTATCACCTGGGGTCGTTCTCATCACTACGACCAACGGAAGGAACACAAGTTGAATTTTGCCCGTCTCAGTTTCCTGTGGGGAATATATGGAAAAGAAAAAAGGGCCTTCCTCAAGTCATAATAATATACGTCTTCTGAAAGCTGAGAGTCATGGACCACCTCGTGGTTAGTTATGGCTTCTTAACTTGTCTTCAGATTTCTGCCTACTTAGACGCATGCAGGGAGAAGCGACCATAATCTTGAATTTAAGTTATTCTTATGCTAATCAGCTGTATGCTGTGAATTGTGATGTTTCTTCCAACAAAACACACGGCTCTTGGCGATAGCTGTTGGTCTTCTGTTTTCGTCGTCATTGTGCGCATTGTAGCCCTCTTTTGTTCTTGATAATCTATGGAATTCTAACTTCTGTTTGGACAAGAATGTAATTTTGTCCTTATCTCTTACTTCAGCATGTAACGTAGTTCTTTTCAGAGCTTCTCGCGGTATTATAAAAGCACTTTTGTATCAATAACAGATAGCCACTTA
>JAGDQP010014466.1:0-12657 GCA_022664845.1 Lepisma saccharinum | reverse complement strand
ATTAAAACTTTCTAACACGTTAGCTGCCATTGTCTAGCATCTGTTACGAGTGCAAACTATTTTTTTAATGCACGTACCTCTTCTTTCCTTGTACTGTTCAGTTGTAAGTATATTGAAACAGTTTAATGTATATTTATATTGAAATTCTATGAAAATATATAATCACTTCGCAGTATTCGTGTTTGACAGTTATGCTTAGGAGTGAAAGAGTTCGTCTGAAGTCAAAACAAGCTCAAATGAAAGTGGATTACAGAAAACATAGGCCTAAATATGCCAAGTCTGCGTCCCGAGTTCTAAGCCGTTCTATAGATACAGGATCACAAAGACACAAATAGGAAAACCACAACAACAGTTGAAATTCTATGTAATTTCCAAATCAACAGCAACCAAGAGGTGACACATACGTAAATGTATGACGAAGTGATCACAACAAGAGCGTTGTTTGTATTGGTGGACGGAATTCGTAAAAAAATCCAGTGGTACTGTACAAGAACCATCCGATGTTACTTATGTCAAAGCAGTACTGAACCGGGGAGTATACAAAGGGTTCATCGTCGAGTTGGCTGGCTTTGTAGAATACTTTTTTAACATATTTCGTAATCACTGTGCAGGAAACTTGGAGTATGCAAGAGACTTCAACTTGATGAAGGTGGTTCTTGTCCAGATGTCATGTACGCATAAGCAAGAAACTTGCATGTTGTGATGTGTTTGATAACCAATTTGTACGACCGAAGGGTCACACATCCAAAGGTCAAATCATCCCTTGTGTACTTGTTGGAGCATGTACATTACATCGACTTTCAATTGTTTTGTTTTTCTTACGGTATCTTTGTTACGCATAGAACGGCTAAAAATCCTGAACTCAGACTTGATACACTTATGTCTTTTGTGATGCACATTCACTTTGAACTTGGTTTTATTCAAGGACTCCACTGTCACATACGGACTCTGCCGCTATGAAGAAGGCCATGCAAAATTTAAAAGTTCACGGTTAACGTCTATACAACATATTTTTCATCATTAATTTCTATTGGTATTAGATTTCAAGTATAGAACCTCATTAACCTATGGTAACCGAGTAGCCTGACCTGATGGTGATGACTGATAATAATTATATACTGCTCGGATGTAGGCTCCTGAGCAAGATGAATCTTTGATCCTAAGGTAAGTCTCTGGACAAGATAATGATGACGTCCAAAGGATGGTACCTACACAGGGCCGTTGTCAGGGAGGGAGGCAGGTCGGACTAAGCCCTACCAAACAGTGTCAGCGCCCGACCTGTTGATTTCAATTTGCAGAATTATCTAATTTCGATAAACTTAATATAGATATGTTTTCTGAGAATGCGCGTATGTAATGTTTAAGCGAAACATTAAAAAAGGGTTTTGAGAACTAAGCTGTAAAAGAAGAAGCGTGTTTCTGGAAATGTTTCTGTTTCAACTCTTTTAAATGAAAGTTTTAGAAAAGAATAAATATTATGTTAGATCAATTGCAGAAGTTGTGCAGTTTCTTGTAGTTAATGAACTCGCTTTGCGTGGAAGCAATTCAATTGACGAAGAAACTGAAGATGGTTTAATCAGAAATCTTAAGTATACATAAAAAAAGATACAAAGTTGACTGATTGTTCCTCAATTGTTCCAAAAAACGCTACCTACTCTTCTCCGGAAATTCAAAATGAAATTATAGATGAGTGAAATTGTTCAAGAGGAGGTAGTAAAAGAAATTAAAACAGCCGATGTGCCAGCATTTACTTTACTTGAAGATGGAACTAGAGACAAAAATAACATGGAAAATATTGCCTTAGGGATTCGTTTTGTGAAGAATGGGACAATACTGGAATCTCTGCTTGGCGTACAGACAAATACAAAACTTGACGCTGTTTTTGTCACTAATCTGACACTTAAGATTCTGGACTCTCAAAACTTACATCATAACAAACTTAGTCAATGTTATGATGGAGCAAGTGTTATGAGTGGCAACACAGGAGGTGTTCAAGCTTTACTTCAAAACATCGTTGGCAAAAGAAATCCCTCTGTTCACTGTTTTAATCATCGGTTGCAACTAGTGATAATGAAGGCAGTTTCAGAAATGCGTAAAATACGTAACTTTTTTTTTATCAATGTCCAATGCTTTGAGTTTCTACAGCGTCCGAAACTAGCTGAACTATATGAAGGCAAGAAAGTAGTCAGACGCTTGGAGCACAGATGGCAGGGGCATTTTGTAGTTACCAAGACAATAATAGAAATTTTCAGTGAAATAGTGAAAGCATTACAGTGTCAGAAACACAAACTTAAATGGAAGTGACATTGCAACAAGCATTGGTTTTGTCTCAGTGATGACGTCATGGGAATTTCGTTCCTGTGCAGTACTCTTTAAAACATTATTAAGCATAATGGATCCTGCAGATAAAGTTCTCGAGTCGTAACACTAGTTTGACAGATGCAATAACCATCATTCAGTCTTTCGAAAAGCAGATTTGTCACCTTCGTTGTCCAGAGCATTTTGAATCTGCTGAAAGAAGCGGATGTTTTATTGGACGTGAAATGGGGTTCAGAAGCTGAACCTGCACTGAAGCGACAGAGAGAGAATGTGACTGGATGATTTCGTTATAACTGACACTATTCCAGGCCATTCTTCCGAGTCCCCACAATTGTTTTTTTAAAAAAAAGATGTTTTATGAAACCATAGACATTATCATCAGTGAGTTAGAGTCGAAATTTGATGAAAATATTGAACTGATAGAAGCAATTGGAAGTGTTCGTTTTTGATCTTGAAAAAGTGAAGTACTTGTCATCACCTAGGAATCCCTCTTCCGTCCAAAGATGAACTTCTAGTAGTGAAGGAATACCTACTGAGGAAGAACATTGTAGGCAATGACCATATCTTTCGGAAAATTTTCAAACAACGTGTTGCTTTCAAAACAACATACGAATTGCTTCCATTTGTCAACACATTTGGATGCAGCACAGCAATGTGAAAGTGAACGTTCTCTGTTCTTACCAACTTGAACAGACCACAGAGGTAATCAATGACACACAGGCGCCTAGCTAATTTAGTCTACTTAGCATTTGAAAAAAGCGAACCGAAAATATCGAATTGGATTATTTCCTTCGTAAATTCAATGACAGAAAGAATAGAAAGCTTCAACTGTACTGATAATAGTTGATGACCTGTATTTTTCTAGAGGCCAAGCATGTGTAGTCTTCCGAGATTTTAGGCTTACACGTACATACAAAAATTGTAGCTGCTTTATGTTTTCTGTTTTCGTGATTGTATTGAGATAAATAAATCATTATTTAAAAATAAGTATTATATAAGTGTCATCGATTTGTTTATGAAAGGAACCGTAAATAAAAAAGTATTATGTTCTGTACTAACCATTGTTCAAAATTGTAATGTACAGATTTTATAGTCATATTAGTAAATCTGATAATAATTATGTTTGAACGTAATTTGTAAATGTTTTCTAAGCTGCTAAAACACCGATACGTATTTTTCAATCTTGCATGTTAAAATATTTAGACTCTGACCCAAAACGATGCCTGCCCGACCAAAACTTCAAACCTGACGGGATGGCTTGACCTACAGTTTAAAACGGATTCCAAACCACTACGTTCAACGCGTCCCGTCAGGAGATCTAACTCTGGACTTCTTGATTATAAAGCAATGAATGAAAGCACCCATCAACCTACAGGATGGAAATAGAATAGTTCAATCTTACTGCTGAATTTTATGCGAACTAATTATGGAATACAATGTTATTTATTATTTTATCTTGGAAATTGCGAGTAAGAGCTTTGGTTATACATCTTAAGGTACTTTTACACTGCCGAGCTCTGAGCTTCCTCGACGAGCAAGCTTGACAGTGTAATTGTGCTTGTACACTGACTAGATTGCTCGTCGAGGAAGCAAATCAAGATGCCCGACAGTGTAATAATAATAAAAAAAATCCGTCAAGCTTGCTCAAAGGAAGGTTCGTCGAGCAAGCTGGAAAACATTTGGAGACACTAAATTTCCTCGATGCCTAGTGTGGAAATACAATCAAGGAAGCTGATTAGAAAGCAACGCCCTTACTTGTAGAGAAAAATCCGTGTCCAGGGGTTTCCTCAGTCATGGCAGGGTAATGAAAGGATGGTACTTAGACTGGCCAATGCTCAGTCTGGCCAAGCTTCTTCCCAAATCCTTTCCTTTACCTCATTTGAATCTGAGTCAAAGATCCGTAACAATCATAAATATTATTTTCGAAAAAAAAAAAGAAAAAAAAAAGAGTTTTGCCTATTTTGTGAATATTGTGAGTTGAGATCTAATTTAGTTTTGTTCCTATGTTAAAATTCATATGATCGAAGGAAATTACCAGTTCTTACTTTGGTAGCCTTGATATAAGGAAGCTGACGTCTTTTCAGTTGTTACACAAAATGTTACCAGTTTTTTCATGTTTATAGTCAAGCAAGGGGGGCCGGGTTCGATTCCGGGGGGGGACACAAATGGTTAGAAGTCCACGTTAAACTGTAACGTTATCTTCATCTGATGGAAGGCAATGGGAAACCACCATAGGTTGACCTTGTCCAGGGACCTTCAAGCAGAACACCGATCATCATCATCATAAAATTAACTATATATATATATTCGCAAGGGTATGTATTTCACATTCTAAAAAGTTCGGACGTCCGGCTTTTAATTAACCCGGGTTAATTAGCTGTTAATCCGTCCACTTACAGAGTCCTATAAAACGTTTGGAGAAGAGATTTACAAACGTTTGAAGAAGATCTTGATAATCGAATTATTCTTTTTTTTCTTTTTGTTTTTATATGCATAATATAGAAAAGACAGAAACAACGAAGTCAATATTTCTGTTAATGATATCCCGAATCCGTCATTTGTCAAAATAACTACATGAAAGACAGCTCAAAATGTTTATTTGCACCCCATGCTGGGTTCACAAATATATGTGTGAGAGGAAAAGTAATGTTCATATGGTCTGGCTTAGACAATAAAGATATTCAACCAATGTTAGTCTACAAAGTTACCACGTGGACGGACACTCATGCATGAAGATTAAATAACAGCATTGAAAGCATCTAATGGACTGGGCAGTACCTTGATAAATTCTGTGTGCGCGACCACCTAGGGGAAAACAAATTCTTATCGGTATAAATGGATGACACTAACCAGCAAATTACATACATTGGGAGAAGTGATGTACACCTTTTTTTATATTATTTTTCTTTCGCTTAGTCTCGCCTACAATATCAACAGAGGTGTTCATATTATCATTCAAATGTTCATTATTATTTATGATAATGGCGTTTTGAAAACCAGTTTTCACGCAGGAGGGATAAAATAAGTCTTGCATTGCCCAATTTAACCGACAAAAGAAATTAGATTATTAGGAATCTAGTACCGAATGCTGTTTGCTTCAAGAGAGTCATACACGATCGTGGAAGTTGTAAAAGGCTTTCTTGTTTCACAGAAAATCACACACCAGAGGAGGCCGAGAGACAGCTGAACCTATATATATCCTTGATGTTACCCATTAGACCACGAGCGTTTGCAGTTTCTTAATCGACTTTCTAGTAACTGTTATAAAATGCAATAAATGTCATTAAATTGCTTATACTGCAATGAAATTCAAATGCTTATTTCCAGAGTTTTCTTCTGGCTTTGCAAGCGAAAGGTCCTGGAAATGATTCCAGCAACCGCTCACCCTAACAGGTTTTTCCAAGATTTTAGCCCAGCACACCAGTTAAATGCGAAGATGGTACCCGCAAACTAAGCCTTGTATACTATCCTACTCGTCCTGAGCCGAAGTAAGTTTTTTAAAAATAAATGAAAGAGTCTAGCAGGATAAGATGGTGAAAAGTGTCTTGATAAAAAAAAGTACTACCATATTCAGCATAAAAAATGATGGTTCTCCACCAAATTTCAGCTCAAAAGATGCTAACCTAACATCAAAATAAATTAAAGTGCGTTTTTTGGTAGTTTAGCGATATCTCAGTCAGATTTGCACCTACGATGACCTTCTTTTTAAATTGAAGATTTTATCAAGTTCTACAAGATGGTAATTGCTTCATTTATATTGACGCAAAATTAAAGTTTTTATAGAGGTTAGAAAATTAAAAACTTGAATTAAAAAAAAAACTAAGACAACATAACAATTGGCTCGAAAAATATATGTTATGAATTAGTGGTTCATGATTATAATGGGTTCAACCAGACCGCATGGGGCACTCTCTCATATATAGTCACTTTTTAAATTCTTCAATTTGCGCGCCCAATGAGTTTATTTTTAATCATGCTTGAACAAAATTATTTAGTTTTTAGTACGAATTATTTAAGAAAAGGATGTCTTTACCAAGTTTTTTTTTATTACGTCTGTCGCGACCGTGCAAATGAACAGCACAGAGACTGGGATAAAGATAAAATGAATGTTATGTGTACCAAATAACAGGTGGAAGAGAATGCAAACAGCACTTTTGCGTATGCCCAGTTGCCCACTGCTAACCGGAGGCTGCGCCCCCCGCTTGCAGCTCTGCAGCCCAGCTCCCTTCGGACGCACCGTTCCCCCTTTCACACCTCGCTCGGTGTGCGTCCAGACACATCCTAGCTCTCAGTAGCAATCAGTTTGTTTTATACATCCTAGCAATTATTAAATAATATAATATGAACATATAAAAAAGTGAAAGAACAAAAGAAGAAAAAGTGTCGTCCCTGGCGGGACTCGAACCCGGGACCTTCTACTCAAGAAGCCGACGTCTTGATCAGTCGTCCACGAAAGTGACTTGGCAAACGTGGTTTTCGAACTTGTATTTACAATGCATGTGTTACGTAAAAAGTCCGGTTATGTGTCTTACTTTTTGGTTATGTTCTACCACTTTAAAAAATCTGAAAATATTCTTGGTTATAGAACCACTAAAAATACATAACATATTTGTTTCGAGCCAACTGTTGTCTTAGTTTTTTTAATTCAATTTTTAAATTTTTTAACCTCTCTAAAAATTTGAATTTTGCGTCAACATAAATGAAACAACTACCATATTGTAGAGCTTGAAAACAATCTTCAATAAGAAGGTCATTGTAGGTGCAAATCCAACCGAGATATCGCTAAACTACCAAAAACACACTTTAATATATTTTGAGCTGAAATTAGCATCTTTTGAGCTGAAATTTGATGGAGAGTTTTGATGCTGAATATGGTTGTCCTTTTTTTGTTTATCACGATTGCTTCCAAGGCACTTTTCACCATCTTATCCTGCTAGGCCCTTCAGCCCTTGGTCGATTTTCATACATTCTTTTCACCGATAGCATTGCAGGAATATGTTTACCTTGAATATATGATAGAAGACAACAGGTAACTATTTGTACTTCTCATTCGAAATTTATGCCGAGCGCTTTGTTTTTTTCTTTCTAATATGATGCTCTCTGTAGTGTCGCCTATGACATACTGTATTCAAAGAAAAATATGTCCTTCAAATCGGTATAAAAGAAATGTGGTATAGGAAGACAAAAAGAGATGACTACCTTTAATTTTAAATCATACAAAGAGTAGCCTTAGAAAAGAGAGACTTTCCGAAACAGATTGACAGTTCACAACATAGCGACAGTCTATTTTCTCCCGGGATTTTTGGCAACGCTTTCACTGGGCGTCAATACTGACCCTATGGGCACTCATTCTTTGAATTGTATTTTTTTTGGTCTTTTAGGGATCTTTGGTGCAAGGCTGGATGCAATAGGGGAAAGATGTGAGAAGGAAGTCCATCAGGACCTAGTTTTGTAGGTATGACATCAGTATTAATCTTGTGTGATTGAAGATAAGCCGTGGAGAAGCCTTAGTGAGGGGGCTATTGCCAGCAGTAGGGCGTGAACCCAAGACCATCCGAATACGAAGCCAACGCTATACGAACTGAGTTACAGCCGGCCCATCCTCCGATAATCCTGAAATATAAAATTGCACTGTTAGAACGACCGGCGTGAATAGTGCTTGAGTCAAATGTGATCAGTATTCATGCAAAGTTTCCAATCTCTCCTAATTATTATTATTATTATTATTATGTTATTGCATCTTAGTCTATAACAGTTACTAGGAAACCAACTGCATACTGAGTAAATATAGTGTTATGTGAACTAACATATCTAAAGATCTACGTATTATAGTTGAGCATGACTTAAAGTTCAAAGAATACCTAAATGCTACCATATTGTAGTGTTAAACAAATAATAGGTTTTATATTCAACCATGGAGTGAAAGCAGCGGAGAGTAAACATATACATAACATAAAACATAAAAATAATACGGTAACATCATTGATAATTTCGATGTATAAGAATTGAATATCCACTAAATGCTGTATGTGTACATATCGGAAAGGCACCAATTGTTTCTAATGCATTTCTATAATTCAATATTCTGTATTAATAATATTAACTCGTGACATATTGGCTTCTTGACTTCTTTGCTTTTATTATCATTCTGACTTAAAATGTCGTCGAATTCTTCATAGACATTCCATTAGGAATTCTTCCATGTTCACACTCTCAAGAAACATTATTAGAATAAAATATAATACAAAAGCAAATTAATAGTTAAACAAAAACAGATAAACATCCAAAAAAAGAAAACAGATAAACAGTCAAATGCATGTAAATGAAAATAGAAAGAGGTTTTGGTCAAGAATTTTCTAGTAACGTAGCTTGTTTTTGCAAACCATTGTCCAGCATAGCGGCGAAAACTCATGTCAAATCATGGCGAATTCTACAATTTATTTTCCTTGAATGGTATTCTCAGGATTTATGTTTTAAGTAACAAAAACAAAAAAAAAAAACAAAAAAAAAACGAGAGAAGTAAAAGAGGAATCGAGAATGGCTTGGAATTTGTACAGTAAAACAGCTCTTTCAAACCATGTATCACTACAACAATATTTATTAATCTTCAAGCTAAGAATATTGAGATGTTAGTTGAAACGTGTGGTTTGTGTTAAATGTTACAGGAATAGTTTCGCTGTATTTAAAAGCGGCACTCTTTGTGTTTCTATGTTTCTTCCAAGAAAAAATCACGTGAACAATAATGACCGAAATTTGTCAGTGTCGATGCTCACTGTTAATTGTCCATGTTTGCGCAGTCCATGTCTTCTTTAGTCTTTTTTTTGTTAAGTGTGTTTACCGCCTCATTTTGCGCTGAATACATTCAAAGCATCAGGAATATCACCTATAACGAGAAATGTTCAAGTATGTAGTTAGCAAGTTTCAAGAAAATATTTTTGTACTAAGTAAATTTGAATTGGTAATTTCTTGATGAACGTCTGTTTTTAACAATTTGTTTTATGGCGTTTCTTTCTTTATAATAAATAATTTGAATTTCCAGTTTTGCATAAAAGCAGATACTGAAAGTAGTATTGTTATATTTTTGTTCTTTGTTGCAAACGATATGTTTTTTTAGTAATGCTAAACGAAACTATCTTTCACTGAAGTACACAATAAGAAGTGTTTCCCTGATTTTGTTATTTCTTTTACATTGTGGGTAAACAAATTGGGAAATTCAACTTAAAATGGGTTGCACAATGATGTAACCACAAACTGTTTTTATCATAACGGTATAAAAAAAAGAGAAACTAATTAAGGGATATGTTGTTATTAACATACTCGGATACATTCATTACAAAAAAAGCGATAATCCTAAATTATTCTCATGTAGAAAAGATGAAGAAACCAAAATCGCCATTGCAAAACGATACGATACGTTTACTTTTGCTTACTATGATGACAATGAATAGATATCGTGCTAGAGTACATAGAAGACTTTGACCACTTAAGGACTTAGAAAACATATTTCCAGACAGGAAGAAAGATGTTCTTGAAGCTTAGTAGTGGTGAATCTTTCGTCGAACAACTCCATATTAATCCTATTTTAATGTTTACATATTGTGCTGACCATGGTTCTGCATCAACAAACAAGATCAAACAGATCGCGGACCCAAACCACTGAGCAGCACAGATCGGAAGTAGTACTAAGTTCGAGATAGGAATGGCTGTGAATTATATTTAACGTTGAAACGAAATTCAGTCAAGTTGTTCATCATAGTGGTACTATCTCAGACGAGAACAACGTATCTGTTCCAAGCGATAGCAATGCGAAAAATTAGTGATGGTCTGGGCAAGAATTAGTTATACTAAGAAAACTTCTGCGTTCCTTCTTGGTGCTATGAAGGCGACCGACTATGAAACAACGTTGAAAGTCAATATTCCACATTGTCATCTATTAGCCAAAGGAGCAATATGATGTACAGAAGCAAATTTATGCACAGGCAGAATACACAGGTGCTTGCGTTCACAAATTTTCAGGAGCTACAATGTTATTAATAACAAATATATAATTTTCAGATGGGAACTAACGTGTTCCTCGTTCCTTAAGATGTTTAACTAATAATTAAGTAGTCAATTATGGAGACTTCTACTATATTTTTCTGACAATTTCAATGTTAATTTTTAAATTGATTGACTATATACCATGCCTTTCAAAGTTTTGGGCCAGTATGCCTCGATTAAGGTTTTATACTTGGTTCTGATATGGTATTTAGAATCCAGGTAAAACCTATTCTTGATTTATTGTTGTATAAAACTAAGCTTCAGTGCACCAACAAGTATCAAGCTAAAATTCATTCCAACGACTTTTGTAATTTTCGGAAGATGAATTCAGCTTAAGAATTTGTATTTTATCATTAGTAAGTATCAATGAACGATAAATTAACGTAGTCAAAGTTACATCAATCTTTTAACAGTTTTATCAAATTCTTTATTAATTAATTGTAAATTATTTAATAGTCTCAAGGAATTATTTAGGAATATACGATACCTTTTATAGGTTTATGTTTATTAAAATTATCCACACTAAAAATGCCGGAAGTTGTAGTGCACTATTTTGTATGCATGTTTGTCTGTCTTACGTAAGCATTGCTCTGATCTCCTCTCCCAGTGTCAACAGAAATAAGCAAAGTTTGAACAGAAGAATTCTGACAAGAATTCTCTAGAAACATATTGCAGTGGATGCTCTGAATGCCTACGGACTTCAACGACCTCTTTCCAAATACCATTTCTAATGCGGAGAGAGGAACAATTACGATGATGTTTGATTACGGCTAAAATTCATGCCTGGGGTTTCTCGGATCCCGGAATAGGAATACGACATTAGTATTTGCAAATTCTTTGTGGAACATGACAGGTCGGGGAAAACGATGTTATAGAATCGTGACGAAAATTATCCGAAGTATTTCTTCGCAGAATACGAATAAGACGATAATTTATACGAATATGATGTTTGTATTCCAATAACCAAAGTTGAACATGCCAATATCAACTTTCATATAAAATAAAACTTCAATTCACTTAATTTTAGCTACTTAGGCCTCATAATTTCTCCACTAGCTGGGGCTAAAGTTCTAAAAGTACTAAAGGAACAGCAGTATATATATTGACATGGCCAGGGCTCGAACCGGGAACCTCTAGCACGACAAGCGAAGTCTCTTCAACTATTAAACGCGAGCTCTGTGTCAAGAATCGTTATTCCAGGACAAAGCGTTTAGAATATATCTTTCTTAGATGTTTTAGACTTTAGGATTCGTTAGCGGGGAAACTATAAGACCTCAGCAACTTAAATTTACACTTTGTGCGTGACTTTTGTACCCTTTTCAACGGAATCAGGTCTCACCCTGAAGGAAAAGTATCAGACTTTGGTATCCTCCTGGTTAGTTTACAATAATTGTATTTCTAACGGGAGATGTTTGGCAAATCCGCAGAAATTTAACGCAGAGCAAAATTGTTAAAACTACACAGGAAAATTACTAAATTTACTTTTAAAAAAAATGTTTTATTAGAAAAATTGTCTTCTTTATGGCTAAAGTGTCTAATCTGTTGCAGATAGTCTTGAATTTGTAGATGAATACAAAGCATTATTTTATATCTTTTCCACTCAATTTGTACCTTAGTTTAAAGACTTTTCATTGTTGAGTATGAATACTGTTATCTTTCATCAAGAATCCAAATAAGAAACACTAAATTGTTCTTTAATAGATGTATCCAATGTTGTCCTTCATGTAAAAAGGGCGTTGCTCATGTTACTTTTAGTGCAAGAATGCAATTTCATCTTATCATGCTGACATCCATATTGTGCGAAAGGATAGCGGTAATTATCCTTTGAAGTATATTGCATGTTTTCTTGTGGGTGACTTTTTTTTAAAGAGAGAACCTAGTCTTGTCCTGTTGTCCTAAAAAGGGCGTCATAATTACTAGAATGTCGACCAGGCAGAAAGACAACATAATGAAGAGGTGCATATGCCTCACCCTTCCTGATATAAGTTGCAATTAACTTGCCATATATACCATTTTAAAGCGCGTTTACGTGATTGTTTAAGAAGTTAAACTTGCATCCGGCTTGTTTACCTTGTCAAGGTTTGTTTGCATGCAGAATTGCATTGCCCTGCAGTTACTGTTCATTACAACATAAAATTATGTGAATATATGGTTTTGAAAGCAGAGAAACTTGAAAGAAATATTTTCTCTCGGGCACTCTCTCTCTCTCTCTCTCTCTCTTTCACACGCGAAAACATAAGGAATCATTCTTGCAAGAAGCAAGGGACTCTCTTTCTAAAAGTTGAAGATTTTCTTCCT